>CAUYQV010107882.1:0-19604 GCA_963574575.1 Galagoides demidoff
GCATCACAGCTCATAGCAACCTCCAACTCCTGGGCTCAAGTGAGTCTCCTGCCTCCGCCTCCCAAGTAGCTGGGACCACAGGCGCCCGCCTCAACACCCAGCCATTTTTTGGTTGCAGCCATCATTGTTGTTTGGCGGGCCTGGGCTGGGGATTCAAACCTACCACCCTAGGTGTACGTGGCTGGCGCCTTAGCCGATTGAGCCACAGGCGCCGAGCCTGTATAGTTTTTTAAAACCATGTTCTTTTTCTTTCCTTTTCTTTTCTTTTTTTTTTTTTTTTGAGACAGAGTCTCACTATGTCACCCTCAGTAGAGTGCCATGATGTCACAGGTCACAGCAACCTCAAACTCTTGGGGTTAAGCGATTCTCCTGCCCTAGCCTCTGGAGTAGCTGGGCCACAATGCCAGCCACGAGGTCTGGCTATTTTTTGGTTGCAGTAATCATTCTTGTTTAGTTGGCAGGCTCGAACCTGCCAGCCTTTGTGTATGTGGCTGGCTTCCTAGTCACTGAGCTATGGGCGCTGAGCCACCATGTTATTTTTCTTGACACAGAGTCTTGGTCTGTCACCCCAGGTAGAGTGCAGTGGCATACTGTAGTTCCTAGAACCTCAAATTTCTGGGCTCAAGCCATCCTCCTGCCTTAGCCTCCCAAGTTGCTGGGACTACAGGTGCATGTCAGATGCCCAGCTAATTTTTCCATTTATTTTTAGTAGTGATAGGGTCTTGGGTTTGCTCAGGCTGGTCTTGAAATGCCAAACTAAAACAATCTCCCCACTTTGGCCTCCTAGACTGCTAGAATTATAGGCATGAGCCACAGCACCCAGCTGTAAATGTTTAAATATTCAAGAAACCAAATTAAGGGCAGCACCTGTGGCTCAGTGGGTAGGGCACCTGTCCCATATACAGGTGGTGGGTTCAAACCTGGCCCCGGCCAAACTGCCACAAAAAAATGGCCGGGCATTGTGGTGCTTGCCTGTAGTCCCAGCTACTCGGGAGGTTGATGCAAGAGAATTGCCTAAGCCCAGGAGTTGGAGGTTGCTGTGAGCTGTGATGCCATAGCACTCTACCGAGGGTGATAAAATGAGACTCAGTCACTAGAAAAAAAAAAATGAAACCAAATTAAATAAAAATAGATAAATAAAGACAAATACTGAATGTGAATGTCAACAGTAACAAACGAAACTTTACATCACATTGACAACATTACCACACAGGAAGAAGAATTTGCCTAAGTAAGTTTTGAACATTTTATTGTTGAGCATACATCCTTAGTAGAATATATTCTAAGGACAAATATAACTGTAAAAGATATCTTGAACTTTACTCAGCAGATCTCTTATCATGGCATTTGTATTGTAATTCTGAAAGTCTTTTACATGCATTGTAAAATAGAGCAAATGATAAATATGGCCATGGGAGTACTGTGTGAAAAGGAAGATACAAATATAGAACATAGGGAAGGGAGAAAGAACTGTGATGTAGGATATGAATTGTCAACTCAAGATTTCAACACATAAAATGTGGATTTCCAAGCTCTGTTCACTAAAGGGGCCTAAGAAACATTGACAGCCCAGTAGCAATGAGCACACTTAGCACTAAGTTCTTGGTTTCTAAGTGCCATTTTCCACTGTCAAGAACCAGGGGTTGAGCTGACCACCATAGTTTAGTAGTTGGCATGCTGGCCCCACACACCAGGGGCGGCGAGTTCGAACCTCACCTGGGTCTGATAAACAAAAAAGAACCAGGGGCTACTTGAAAAAATAAAGGGCTATCCCAGAGTTTGTAGTAGGGAATGTACAAGGTGAGTGAGCTTTGCCACTCACAGACTGTCTCCATGTGCCTCCTGAGGTGATGAGTATGAAGCACTCAGCATTACCTCTGCTGGGTTCTCGTCAAAAATGTGTAAACTACATATTGCACTAGTTCACGCCTATGATACCAGCACTTTGGGGCGGGGCTAAAGCAGGAGGATCACCTGAAGCTGGGACTTCAAGACTAGCCTGAGCAACATATTGAGACCCTATCTCTAAAATCTTGGGGTTTTTTTGGAGATAGAGTCTCACTGTGTTGCCCTAGGTACAGTGTCATGGTGTCACAACTCACAGCAACCTCAAATTCTTGGGCTCAAGAGATCCTTTTGCCTCAGCCTCCCAAGTAGCTGGGACTTCAGGCACCTGCCACAATGCTAGAGACGAGGTCTCACTCTTGCTCAGGTTGTTCTGGAACTCCTGAGCTCAATCAATTCACCTTCCTCAGCCTCCTAGAGTGCTAGGTTTATAGTTATGAGCCACTGTGCCTGGCCTTCAGAACATTTTTTGAAAGTGACACTTCTACAACTACTGGGGAAGTTTTTGAAAAAATTAGTCTTATTGAGGTATAATTTAAATCCAACAAAAAACACCCATTTTAAATGTCCAGTTCTGAGTTTTGGCAATTTGACACCCATGTAACCACCACTTTTAATCAAGACTCCAACATTTCTGTCACCCTCAAAATTTCCTTCATGCCTCTCCCTCGTCCCCCACTACAGATTCAATGAGGAAATTGACATAAAGACTTATAAATTAGAGGGTATTATTGAATAAAGGTTAATTTTCTTAGGAATGATAATAGTATTGTGGTTATGTAGGGGAATGTTCTTACTCTCTGGAGATGTGTGCTTAGGCATTTAGAGGTGATTTATCATGAAGTCTATAATTTACTTCCAAATGGTTCAGCAAAAAAAGTATATACAAAAAAAAAAAGTATATACACACAGATAACAAAACATGCCAAAATATTAATAATTGGGGAATTTAGGTAAAGGATAAAGGTCTATTAAAATGTTTTTTTTTTCAATTTTTACATAGATTCGGGATTTTTCAAAATAATAAATTGAGGGAGATCATAATTTCCATCTCACACTTTTTTTTAATGCTTCTCATAACTGCTTCCTCAGAGAAGGATGAAACAAAGATAGATTAAAACATTTATTACCATGTCACTCTTCTCCCTTTTTAAAAGGTATCAAGATTCTGTCAAAAACAGAAAGCCCAAGAGATTTGGCAGCCCTTCCCCCCCACGCTCAGGTTCAGACTTCGGGGTTTGGGTTTGGGTCTGGTTTAGGGGGTCTTTTCTCACTCAGAAGTCACTCTCTTTGCTCAAATCCTTTGGTTTAAACAAATGGAAGGATTTCTGAGGGTGAACTGGTCAACTGCTTCTCAACCTGAGCAGGTAGGTCCTCATTAAGTCCCTGCAGCTAGACAGCCAGGAGCAAGCTGCTAGTCAGAGTGCCGGGCAGCCAGGAGGGACCCTGCTCACTCTGCCTCGGAGACCAAGTTGGAGGAAAGAAAGGCCCCAGCTCCCTGACTCTGGATCCACCGCCATGCTCACAAAGAGGCCGTACTTCCTGTGGGCTGTTTCCGCTGTTTACTGGGTACAGTGGCAGTACCAAGGCCTGCTCATTCTGGCAAGATGTGCTATCTCCTTCAATGGGCCACTTTGGCTCAAGGACTCCCTGTGAACCTGGCAGAACTTTTCTCAGAACTATATTGCAGGCTGAAAATCTTTCCAGCACCCCTCTTTTCTTCCCCTCTCCTTTCACAGGCCTCAGACATGCATCACGGTGTGAAGGCTGGGCTCACCTTTCTCCACTTCTCCCCAGTGAGGCACGGACCTCAGCCCAGCACCTGCTTCTTGGGTGACTCCAACACACATGCTTTTCCTCTGCTACACATCCAATCAAAGAAAGCTCAGACCAGGGCTAGCAGGGATGAGATTTGCTTTTGGAAGCTGGGGTTTTTCCTCAGTGTGTCTTTCTATTAAAAGGAGGGAGAGGATGAGAAAAGGATGAAGAAAAAGAAAGATAAAAGTTAGGTGAGGGGCAGTTCAGGGAAGGCTGCTCTGGGGAGGTGGCCTTTGAGTAGAACAAATGGATAAATAAATTGCCTTATAGTCAAATGATGAGATACGATACCCCGGCTACATATAAATATTACAAACCTTGACCAAAATGAACGAAAATTGCAGAAGAATGTGTATAATGTGACGTATTTATATGAAGTCTTAAAATAGGCAAAATATCACATTATACTCTTTATCAGAGGAGTGATACCAGATCCAGGGCAGTAGTTACATCTGGGTGGGCAAGTGGTGGAGGAAGTGGAGAGAAGTAGTTCACAGGAGGAGAAGGAAGAGGGGGCATGCAAGGGAAGCTGGAGGAGGAAAGAGGAAGGAAGAGAGGGAGGGGGAGAAGAACAGGCAGAAAATGCCAAGGGTATGAGCTTTGGAACTAGAAGTTTCTTCTGACTGAAGCCTGTGTGGTACTTAAAATAACAAAAGTAAACAAAGTTTCTGGTCTCCAAAAACATCCTGTGTCTACAATCCTAGAAGAAAAATTGTCAGTTTGCCATCATCCCTTATCTGACCAGCTTTCTTTTACAGATTAATATTCCTAGGAGGTGGGAGCGTGATCCTGAACACATTGAGGAAGCAACTGTGAGGCTGGCTGATTGGCACAGTGTCCCTCCCTCTGCTTGATTTGCAAGGTCCATCCAAGTCCTGATAATGTCCCCCACTATAGGCTTCAGACCAAAAGGGTGGGGCCAAGAAGGGTAAGTTCGACATATTTAAAACTTGACTCAATTGCTCTGTTCCACCACTTGATTTCAGTTCTCCAGAAATGAGCACCCTCTGTGGTCCATTCCCTGGGGTCAGAGGATGACCATTAGCTGGGAGTGGTTATGTGCATCTATCTGGATTCCCCGCTACTCAGGATCCTGAGGTGAGAGGATTGCTTGAGCCCAGGAGTTGAAGATCAGCCTGCGCAACATAGCAAGACGGTATCAAACAAAGTATGGCTGCTCAAGTATGTGTAAGGTTGGCAATTTTAGGTTGTACAAATCTAGGCAAATAGGCTTGAGGAGGCTCTGAAAGGAGTAAGAAAGTTTCATCTCTCTCTCTTTAATCACCTTCTGACTCATCTCTTACTTAATATCTTTTATCTACTTCCCCTTTCCAGTTATACAAGCTATGTAAAATTTACCCCCAGACTTCATGGTTTTTGTTTTTTTTTTTTGAACCAGAGCCTCAAGCTGTCCCCCTGGGTAGAGTGCTGTGGCATCACAGCTCACAGCAACCTCCAACTCCTGGGCTCAAGCAAGTCTCCTGCCTCCGCCTCCAAAGTAGCTGGGACCACAGGCACCTGCCACAGCGCCTGGCTATTTTTTTTGGTTGCAGCCATCATTGTTGTTTGGCAGGCCCAGGCTGGATTAGAACTCACCACCTTAGGTGTATGTAGCTGGCGCCTTAGCCACTTGAGCCATAGGCGTCGAGCCCATCTCCAGTAACTCTGGATTAGCTAGCTTTATGTAGGATGGATTATATATGTTAAAAAAAAGAAGAAGTGGCCAATGTTGTTAAGAACACATACTTAGTAATCGCTCATGGTTTGTGTTCAGATCAGGTTACCCTCAAATCCCTTTAAGTGTCATCACACCCAGCAGCAACTCACCCACTGATGGCCACAAAATGTATTTGACATGTGAAGTTAGATGGCATTAGTAAAAAAAAAAAAAAAAAAAAAAAAACAAGAACTAGGGTATTGCCATAGTCCATGTTGTATTGCTATAATAGAATACCATAAAACAGACTACTTTATAAAGGACAGAAATTTTTTTAATTGCAGTTCTGGAGGCTGTAAAGTCCAAGACCAAGGCACCAGTATTGGTGTGAGTTTTCTTGCCCTGTCCTCACATGCAAAAGGCAAAAAGGCAAGACCTCTTTTTATACTGGCATTGATCCATTCATGAAAGCAGAGACTTCATGACTGGGATACATCCTGAAAGGGACCACCTCCCAATGCTGTTGCATTGGAGATTAAATTTTCAACACATGAAATTTGGGGGTCACATTCAAACCACATAGGCAAATACAGTGTATGCATTAAACGTCTTTGTTCATACAAATACATCTGTTTTTAACATTATAGAAATCAGGATGTCCAGAATGATAAAAGTTTAAATGGGTAGTTTTTACAGTATGTGCACTAAGAGAATATTTCTAACTCTAATACACTATCTCCTTTTCCCAGGATCTTTATGTAGGAAAATCTTAAACGTATTGCAGTCCTCAAACCAGCACATTGGATAGCATCTTCCACAACACTATTTTCACTGATTGAAATACAAAACATTCCTACATACCTCTCCTGCCTAATTTTAACATTATCTTATAACACCATGTCCCTCATTCGCCCTCATTTGCCTTTCTTTATGTTTCTACCTCTTGAACACATTGAATAATTCCTACCTCAGGACACTTATACTTGCTGTTTCCTCTGCCCAGAATAATTTTCAGTCCTCTCTCACTCTCTCTCTTGCGCTCTGTCAGGCAGCTACTCTTAGAACCTAGGTGCCATATGGAATAGAGTGTTCCAGCAAACAACCCCAGAAAAAGTTTCAGCCAACAGCCAGCATCAACTGCCAGACAAGTGAACAAGCCTTCAGAAGATTCTAGTTCTCAGCCTTGAGCCATTCCAGCTGATGCCAACTTAAGCAGAAATAAGCTATCTCTGCCAACCCCTTCCCAAATTGTGAGCAAAATAAATGTAATCATTTCATGCTACTAAGTTTTCAGGTAATTTTTTATGCAGCTATAGCAACCAGAACAGTTTTTGGTAAACACATTTATATTGTACAGGGTGATTATACCCAGTCAGGTATGTATTTATATGTGCTGTAAAATACAATATTCTGTCCTATCAATATTCATGTATTCTCTCTTTCCTCTACATACTTTTCTGCAACTTCATGCTTCCAACTGTGATCATTTCTGTTGCTTAAAGGATTCCTTTTAGTTTTTCTTTAGTTTGAATCTACTACTGACAACCTTTTTTTTCTTTACTTTTTTGGTTAAAAATATCTTAATTGTACTTTAATTTTTGAAGTATGTTTTCACTGAATACAGAATTGTGGATCAGAAGTTACTTTCTTTTGGCACTTTGAAGGGAACATTCCAGTGTCAGACCATTGCTCTGTTGAGGATAATAGGCATTTTTCCCTTCTGACATTTCATTTTTGTCTTTGTTTTTCAGAAGTTAAATCGTGCTGTGCCTAAGTATAGTTATCTTTGTATTCATCCTGCTTGGGTTGACAGAGGCTTCTGGAATATGTTTTGAAGTCTTTCCCCACTATTATCTCTTCAGATATGTTTTCCGCCACATTCCCACTCATTCTGGGACTCCAGGGTGTGGAATCCATATGTCATACAAGTTCGCGTCTGTGTTGTGCATTCTTGTGTTTCTCTGTGCTTCAATCTGGTTATTTTCTCCTGACCTGTTTTTCAGTTCACCAATTCTCTCCTCAGCTATCATTAATCTGATAGGTAACTTGTCAAATTCTTAATTTAATTTAGTCTTTTCAGCTTTAGAAATTCTGTTTATTCCTTTCCTTATAATTTCCACTTCTCTATCAGAATCCCCACCTTCATGTTTAACTTATAAAACATATTAATCATTTTATTTTAAATTCCAAGTTTTGTTAATTCCATGATTCTGATATTCAGATCTTCTGTGGGTATGTTCTATTGTCCAGGGTTTTTTTATTTTTTTTCTTGGCTTTCATTCAATTCTTAAATTTTTATACATCTTCAGTTAGTTTCAGCTGAATATCAAATACTTTAAAAGCTCTGAATGATGTTCATTTCTACAACTGCTCTCGGCAAGCAACTGGGCTAGGGAGAGATGGCTATATTTAATCAGGCATTAAATTAATTAAAAAACTAAGTCTCCATAATTCTGAGGGCTGGTTTATGACTAGGACACTCTTATTCCTAGACCTTGGCCCCTTGGGGTCCGAAGTAAAAATTGGGGGTATTTTTTGTTTTTATTTTTCTTACCAAGTGCTTTCCTCCTTAGCATCAAATTCCAATTTTTGTTCCATAATGCTTGTAAGTGGCTAAAATTGTTTCTTAGCCTCTCACCCTCTAAAGTTTTGATTTGAATTTCTTAGTTGTCACTTTTAAATCAGCAAATGTCTCAATGGGAAAATTACTAACAAATGTTTGACTCATTTCTGTGTATTTCCTTACATATTCTCACTATCTTGATATTCCTCAAATGTATCTTTTCTATTTATTTTAACTTTATAGGTGTTCTCTGTGGAGGAGTTGCTCAGAAACAAATCATTAATAGTATGCCACTACTGAAAACTGATCTCAGGATGGATGGTAGATGCCATATCCTTTTTTTTTTTTTTTTTTTTGGCAGGGTCTCCCTTGCCTGGGCTAGAGTGCAGTGGCGTCATCATAGTTCACTGCAACCTCAAACACCCAGGCTCAGGTGATCCTCCTGCCTCAGCCTCCTTAGTACCTGATACTACAGGCATGTGTCACTATGCCTGACTAAAATTTTTATTTATTTTTATAGAGAGAGGGTTACTATGTTACTTAGGCTGGCCTCAAAATCCTGGCCTCACCTTGACCTCCCAGAGTGCTAAGATTACAGTCATGAGTCACCATGCCCAGCCCAGGATAGCTTATTCTTAAGGATTAAATGACTGTAAAGATATTACTCTGTTCCAAGAGGCTTTATTTTATCACAGATAAGGGAGCCAATCCATCCCCAAACTCCTTTCTTTATTCTTCTTCATTTTATCTTGCTTATATTTTTATAGCACTTATAATCTGAAGTTATCCTATTTAATTATTTTTATAGTTATTATTTTATTAAAAATTATGTTTCCCCCAACTAGAATATAAGTTCCATGATAACAAGAACATAACTCCCTTGATTATAACTATATAATTTATTATGGGTAATAATTATATATCCAGTGCAAAGGACATTTCCTAAAATACTCAATAAATATCATTTTAATGAATGACTGAATGAATAAGTTGATATAATCAGTCAGGAGTTTCAAGAGGTGTTTTCCAGAAAGGGTTAAATAAATATAAAACTAAGAAAATCATAGGTAATATGCTATTAGCTGCAGTGAACATTTTATTCTGTGTACTTAGTACTAATGCATAAAGCAAGAATGATTCACCTAATGGGTTAATAAAGCTTAGAGAAATCCTATCTAACCTCTGTGACAGATTGCCGACCATGTCAATCATTGACAAGTATTTGCTGGGGGCTTCTTTGTCTGCAGATTATGAGAAGCCCCGGGAGCATCTGAAAACAAGCACCGTTTCATTCTCCTTTTCTCAAATCAATGGGTGTTATGGCTACCACTATTTCTCTCTCGAGTTTACTCTACAATTACTACTACTATAACTGCAACATAATTTTCTTCTTACAAAAGTCATTTTCTTCATCTTTCTACTTTAGATGTCTAAAGGTGTTTCTTAGGGAGTGCATTTATTTTTATTTATGTCCTTTCCATAAACCTCTCTTATTGTCGATGTTACTGCAGAGTTATTTATTGTAGGTGTGTACAAATGCATTCGGAAATGTGTATGGGCTAAGGACAAGGATAGAGAGAATCAAATGCTGGCACAGATATGGAAATACACTATTAATATATTTATATTAATATACTATTAATGAGCTCATGTTAAATAAACTGGGTATTCAATCTGCCTGAACCTCTGAACCATGCTCAAGAGAGCAGGACATTTTAATGGAAGTTCATTTTTGTCTCTCCTAGTATTCAGGAAGAACTATGACCTGCAGCTAACCTGAAAATCTGCATCGACATGGAAATCATGAAGAGCCAATACTTTTAGCCTGCTCACAGGACTTACTTAATGGTGAGCTGCGACAGCTGGTGATACAGCACTGCAAGTTTGTGCCAGGTCAGTGTCTCAACATCAAAGAGTAGGTGTGTACACTACAGTTACGACAATTCTTTCCAGATACTAGAATTAGGATGTTTTACTTGCTTTTCCAGAACAGTTATCTCTGCCCAATTACATCTAAATAGGAAATAAGATGTAAAGATGCTGGAATCAACATAGTATGTACTGAATATTTCTGGAAGACAAATAGATAGAGGAGATTGATATTAATGTTTGTGTAAGCAAGTTGAATAATAAAGTCCAGTAGCACTGTATCATCTGAAGAACCGAGTTTCATTTCTGTAATATGCATGGACGACACAAGGCACAGTCTTCGCCCTTGGGAAACTCACAATCAGAAAAGAAAAAGGCATGTTTTACACTGGCTACAGTAAATGGAAATCCTGCAATAGAAGCTGTCTCAATATTCTATCAAATAGAACCTGTAAATGGCAATAAATTTGTCAAGAAAGGCTTAGGAAATGATTACCAAGCCACCTAGCTTAAAAAAATATCTATATATATATGGACATACAGACCCACAAACGTAGTCTTAACTTCACTGAAGTAATTCAGCCTTTTCCCTGAGACACTGTTTCCTTGACTGACTCATGAATACTCACTGCCACCATCCTTTGGACATGGGAACACTAACAAAACAGTGTGTCCTGCATGTTATTTTTGCTACTAGTCTGTCCTGAGGGCTCTTAGTTTTCCATGTAGGCTTCCCATGACTTACTGTAGCTTCCCCATGAAGGGTGAACGAAACATCTGCAGCAGCAGCCTACAAAGCCTCAGGAATGCACCACACCAGGTGCTGGGGGCACCATTAACTTTGAATTTCAAGGAAGTTGGGCCCTATAATAAGACACACTACACCATCTTAACTTTGGTGAGGATGCCAGTATAGAGTGGAAGGTGCTTTCTAGGTGTAATAGTGCTTTGCTTTTCAATCACTAATAATAATCTAATCATAAATCAATATTTGTAGCTCAAGTTCTAATAAGAATTTTGTCTTTAACATGCTCATATGAATGGTAAAACATAACTATAGTCCAGAAAGTAGAAGGAAAGAGAAGAGAGAGGAGAGGGGAGGGGGGATATGGGAGGAGGAAGGGTATTTGGGGGGACCTCACCTCATGTGCATGATGCAATGGTACATTTCAAAACCATTAAGAAATGAGTATAGTTGTGATGGATGTGTTACTTAGTTCAATGTAAGCATTTCACTTTGTATATCAAAGCAGTACCCTGAACCCCATAAATGAATCAATGCATAAAGTTATGATTTAATAAAAAATAATAATAATAAAAGAGAAAAAATAATTTTGTCTTTATTGGGATTGTAATTATTAAGAAATTTGGTATAAGAATAAACTAATAAATGGGTCCATAATCTAAAGAAAAACCCAATACATATATATACATATAGTGTTTCCCTGAAAATAAACACTGTCTTATATTTATTTTTTCTGAAGAAAATACATTAGGGCTTATTTTCAGGGGATGTCATCTCTCTGCACCGAAATGCATGGTGTGGCTATGCAGTGTATCTGCACCCCCATCACTAGGTCTTATTATAGGGATAGGGCTTATATTTAACAAATGCATAGAAATTCTGCTAGGGCTTATTTTGCGGGTAGTCTCATTTGGGGGGAAACATGGTATGTATGTATGTATATATAAAATTTAATTTATATGTAATATGCTACAGCAAAAACTTTTTGATATAATCTCCATTGTCATCTTTCAAATAAGTAATTGTACAAGTATTCATTCTTTGGACTATTTTTCATCTGTCTGCTCCTTGCATTTTGAACTCCTCAGGGTTCTAGGGTGGCTTGTTTTCTTCTCAGTAGATACATTGTCCCGTTGATTTTACCCAGAAGATCACACTTACTATGGCCTACTTGTGGCCCAACCAAAACTAGAAAGAGCTCTGTCCTGAGTGTCATACCCAAGCATTTTCCTATTGTGTAGGCCACTCAATTTAAGTGTTCTTGTGTCTCCTCAAACTCTACTTACATAAAATTGAACTTATTAGTTTTCCTCTCAACCCAGATATTTTCTTGTATTTTCTCAAGGTTTACAGCATCACTGTCTTCTCAGACACTCAAATCTAAAATCTAAACAAAAAGTTTAAAAGAAATACCCAAGGGCAATGAGTCTAACAACTGTGCTTTGTTCTGCATCCCAAAAGTTCTGAGTTAGTTCAGGTTCTCATTATCATCTATCTGGAATATAATAATAGTTTACTACCAGTTATTTCTGCCTCCAATCTGGAAACACCTCTCTGCAAGCAGCTGCCAAAATGAATCTTAAAAATATATCTGATCACAGAACTCCGTCCTGTAAAACCCTTCAATAATTTCCCAGTTTCCTCAGAACGTGGTCCAAATCCTTGGTACAGCATCATGCTTGCACACACACCACACACCTACCAGAACCATCTGGTTTCTCCCGTCTCCAATCAGCTCCATACATTCTTTCTGTTCTAACTGCACCTCAACATTTTAAGAACATACTGTGTTGTCTCACATCTTTGAGTCATTTCAAATGATGTTCTCATTTGTTGCCTAGAAAATGGACAAAAATGTAAAAGATGGGTAAAGTATAGAAAAACTGGTAGTTTCATATGCTGTTGATAAGAGTCTAAGTTGTTATTGACTTTTTGGAAAACAATTCCATGGCATCCTAATCTTTATGGGAGAAAAAAAGGTATTTCCATTTTAGGGGGGAAGCACATTAAATTCTGATCTTCCTGTTTCAGTGTCTACTTCTAAAGCTAAATATAAGAATAAGAATGACAATAGTAAAGTGTAATTTAACTAAAATTTACCATTAAGAAAGATTCTATGTAACTAATGAGTGTCATATAATCTAAAAAACAGAAATATAGTCTTTTCATCACTGTCTTTTTCTTAAGAGGGAGGATATTTTTTTCACCATTTCCTCCAAGAGTCAGCAGGTAGAAGTATATTTAAAAAGCTAAAAGGCTTATAACCTAGATGAGAAAGAAATGGCCTTAAAAAGCCAACCTATTACTAGTGAGGACTTTAAGCAGTCCTGTACCTTCTTGGGCCCTCATTAAAGTTTCTTTATTTTTCAAAAGATACCCATTGAAGGTCAGTATGCTGTACTGAGTACATTGAATGTAGATGCTCCTTCACACTTGGTTGTGAGGAGGACTTGGACCAATCCCAAAATGAAAGCAGTTCACTGTTTTTGAGAGAGGAATGAACAGTGTTAGCATCGTAGTGAAGTTTGCATCCTTTCTGCCCAGTGCCTTCTGATGAGTCAGGTGGACAGCCATGCTGAGAAAGGGTAAGTGATGGACAGCTGATGGACTAATATGACCAGAGCGGTCAGAAAGAGACGATGAGGCATCTGCTGACCCCCTGGTTTGGTGAATTCAAATGCATGTGTCATCACTAGCTAAATGAGGAAGAAAAGAGCTGACCCTGCTGCTTTTTGAAACTGACCCCACATGTCCTCATTCACCATTGTGCTGCTCCCCCATCCCCGTAAAGTGACCTGCTTACCAGTCCTTAAAACATATCTCTTCAATGAAGCTTTTGGCTGTTAAACGTTGGACTTACACAAAACTATTTTTAAGCAAGATTGATAGAAAATACACTAACCAGAGTATATACAGATCAAATAGAAATAAATTGCAGGGCTATGATAGACACTGATTTTTTTTTATATGTTCTTGGTTTTATTAAGCACTTCCATAAATATAAATAAACAACTCACTTTGGCTTATCAGAAAATATAATTTGGCTATGAAGTGTGGCTATAATTTGAAGCAGGACTTTACTGATAAATAACCCCTTTTTGTATTATTAGCCAATGTCTTCAATAGAGTTGAGAACTAGAAGTCAGTAGCCTAAAGGTCAAATGCATGTACCTAATTCCTTAAACAATAGCCCATCTTCAGGAACACTCATAAAGAAAACCATATACCATTGTATGGCAAGGTATTAGCAAGTTTTATAAGGAAAAAGAAAGAGGGGAAAGAAACTCCTTTTCTCCTCTCAGAGAAAAATATACTACCACATATAGACACTGCCTACAACTAGAATTAATGTTCAAAATCACCAAATGGTGTTGGATGGAATAAAATAGTTTTCTTATGTACATTTTTTGACTATATATACTTGTTGAGATCAGAAAGAGAAATTAATCAATCTCTTCTTGTTTCTTTGACTACATGCTTTATCATTAACCCTGGGGAATAATGTAACTTTAACAAACTGATCTCATGACAAATTCTCTTATGAATTTGTTCCTTAGACAGCCTTCTCATATTTATCCACATGGTTGAAATCAACATAGGCAGAGAATAATATGAAGGTACAATGTGGTCCACTTTGCAACATACAATATGTGGCATTAATTTCCCCATTACTGGTCCAAAAGCAAGTTTGGCATTTAACTATCTAATTTAGCTAATTAGAATGTGACCATTGACCAGTATCTAAAATTTGGATATAGACCTAGTAAATGTTTAAGTTTTCTGGATTATCAAGAACAGTGTTACATAACATAACTGGTAATAAATAGCTGATAATAAAAGCTTTCTCAAAATCATGCTGAGGGTATCATGGTCCAATAGGAGATCTATAAATGCCATTCAAAAAAAACAAAAATAAAAACAATACAACCATTTATTCCTTTTAAACATCATCCCATCTTTAACAGTCTTTAAACAAATTTTCAGACTGACCATGGGGCCCAAATGGTAACCATGATGCCCGTTAATGATATCTAATTGCCACAGGCCTCCTGGATCTCAAGGTGTGTGAACCAAAAGAAAACTATCTGGTTTTCTTCACAGGCATCAATTTCATAGGCATCAATTTCAAAAGATCTAGTAACTTAAAGGGAAACAAATGTATTTATCTCATTTATAAATGTTCCAATACAAAGTACATGGAAGACATTATTTACACAGGCAAAAGAGGAGTCTAATACATAGATACTAACTATATTATGAAAGACTAAGAAAAATTTTGAACCTTATAGTGCCAATCGAAAACATAATTCAGTAGCTGGAAAGCTGTTATCTCCCTCAGATTTCAGCCTAACTCTCCATAGCAGATAAAAGCAAGTGCTATATTGAGAAAATCTTTTGTAGAAGAAGGGGCTAAATGTCCAATTACATCTCAGAAAAAAAACGCAATGGTTGCTCATCGCAGAAAATGACACATATTTTGAGATCAAGAGTCAGCCACCTGCCTGGTTCATAAACCAAAAGAAAGATAAAAAAATTTCTTCTATACTCCCTGATAATATAAGTTTGATAAGGAAAATGATAGAGATTAATACATAGCATAGCTGTGTGTTCATGCTTAAAATTAATGGTCTTCAGAGTTCTTTTTGCTGCCTCTCTCATGACTGTCCAAAAAAAATACCTTTTGGGATGTACAAAATCTCATGTTGCATTTGGGAGTCACAGGGTAAAAAATTTTAAAGAGAACCACTTGAGCCAAGAGAATCACTTGAACAAGAGTTTGAGGTTGCTGTGAGCTATGATGGCACAGCACTCTACTGAGGGCAACAAAGAAAAACTCTGTCTCCAAAAAAAAAAATTAAAATAATTTTATACACCATTTTAAATTCATACAGTAAAAATAACATGTTCATGTATATACATGTATATACATATTTTTATATACAAAATTTGCTATAAAATGCATATCAATCATACTCCTCTTTTTAATCTTTAAGACTAAAATTTGAATCCTTAAGAACCAAAAGAAAAACATCCAAATTGAGTTATGCATGTGTGTGAGCATGAACACTCACACACACACATATATATATATTCTATTTTAGTTGCAGCAAGTTTATCCAAACACTAAGTTATGCAGCAAATCACAATTTGTCAGATGTGGCACCAGGTAGCTAATAGTTATTAGTTTTGGTTCAATGCTTGCAACCTTAGGAACAAAGGCGTTATATTCTATGCACATTTAAAAATCAATTTCATAAGTTTGAAATGCCAACAGTTTTCCATAAATGTTGCTGTAATTATTTTAAGGCACTTACCAACAATTCAAGAAAAAAGTAACTTAACTGTTTTGTACCCAAGTCCTTTGCACAGAAAACAACAGTATGGGTGACTTTACCTTTGTTTTTGTTTTTAAATCAAGATATCTGTCATAGTTCAATTATTACTATGATTTTCAAGAAGCCATTTTCAGGCAGGCATAATAAATAATTCAATCAACTTAATGAATATTGACTAATGTGAAAGATTAATAGACTAGAGAGATATAAAAAGGGCTGCTTTTGTGGGCTCAAAATTGCCCACCTGAATCATATCTATGAGCATAGAAAAACCACAAGAGATTATTTTATATTCAAATCAGTTACTACTTTATTGTTTGCCTGTATAGTGCTTCACTGAGGAATCTCATTTCACAAGTGACAATAATCAGAAAATATGATCTATGCAAATATGAAGAAAAGTCTAAAATAATGATCTCTGCTAAAGGCTTTTTCATAAAAGTCTCAGAACTTCTAAGTAGGCAAACATATTCACACTCAAAACAATCAAATTTTTTGTTGGTTTATATTTCATTGCTTATGAATCATTTTTATTACCTGGGTTTATAGTTACAGTGTATGGAATTGATTTGGATAGCTTTTTCATGTTATGTATCAGGATCTCATCTACAACCATTCTCTGTACTTTCCCAAATCACTCATACTGATAGGTACTGCTAGTCTGGCCCTCAGCCTAAGCTCCCCTGGTCAAGGTGTACTAGGTAAGCAAAATAAAATTTCTGTTTTTTAGTATAAAATCAATAGAATATTCTACCCCTAAGTGTTCTTTGAATTATGATATCTATTTTGCTGGTGGTTTTTTGTTCGTTTTTCATTTTTTTCCCCTTCTTTTCTTCTCTATTTGAAATTTTTATAATAAAATATTAGAATAAAAATGTCAAATTAATCATATATACATGTGTAAACCTAGCAGTTTTCCCTAAATCCATACTTTTGAATTTCTGAAAGTAGATTTCTAATCCTTCCCCCACTTGATCCCTAACACCTGGTTACTTCTAGTTAATTAACCAATGTCCCAAATCCTAGACAATGAATGATGAAAATATGATATTCATGCTGCCACTCATATATGTAAAATATACTAGTGAAGTTGAATAAAAATGGCCACCTGGTGCCTTCAAGAAGACACCTTACCAGCTGGCTTACTGTATTTCTAAAAATAGGCTACCCACAAAACAAATCTCAACAAATTTTTAAAAAATTGAAATCATATCAAGTATCTTCTCAGACCACAGTGAAATAAAACTAGAAATTTTGAATAATGAATTTCAGAAACTATACAAATACTATACAAATATGGAAATTAAACCATATGTTCCTGAATGACCATTGGGTTGATGAAAAAATTAAGACAGAAATTAGAAATTTTTTAAAAGTAAAGAGGGAAACACAACATATAAAACCTGTGAGATATAGTAAAATCTGATAAGACGGAAGTTTATTGCACTAAATGCCTAAATCAAAAGAGTAGAAAGGTTACAAATTGATAATCTAAATAAGTACCTCAAGGAATTAGAAAACCAAGACCAAACCAAACCCAAATTAAATTAACATGAGGAAATATATAACAAAGATCAGGGTAGAACCAAATGAAATAAACACTTAAAAAAAATACAAAAGAACTACAAAATGAAAAGTTGGTTCTTCCAAAAGATAAACAAAATTAATAAACAGCTAGCTAGACAAAGTAAGAAAAGGAGAAAACCTAAATAAACAAAATCAATTTAAATAAATTTTTTATTCCAAATTGAAACTAATACCACATAAATACAAAAGATCATTAGAGACTACTATGTACATCTCTACACCTACAAACTGGAAAACCTAGAGAAAATGGATAAATTTCTGGGAATATAACAACCTCCCAAGATTGAACCAGAAAGAAATCGAAAACCCAAGCAGACCAAAACAAGTAGCAAGATTGAATGAGTAATACAAAATATCCTAACAAAAATAGTCCAGGACCAAATAGGTTCATTGTCAGATTCTACCAAACATAAAAAGAGGACTAGTATCAATCCTCCTGAAACTGTTCAAAGAAGTCAAGGAGGAAATTTTTCTGACTCATTCTATGAGACCAGAGTTATTACCATCTGCCAGTGGAAGTTTTTTAAAGTTTTTGGTGTTTTCTGGGAAAAGAATTTCAGGGAACACCACATAAGCCAAGCAAGCAAAAGCTTTTATTGAAAACAAATGTACACTCTCAGGAAAGAGAGCAGGCAAGCTTGAAAGAGAAGCGGCACTGGGAATAGGAGGTTTTAGATCTTTTGTAGTCTTATTATGATAACTGAGGATGGCATATATAAGGCCAAGGGATAGCTTTTATTAAGAATTTTGTTAGCAATTCCTATAAGTGGGTACTCTTCTATATATATTTTTTTGTATGGTTGTCTCAGAACTGTCATAGTGATTTCATAGTGTAAGTGATATAATTACCCAAAGTTCATGAAAAGCAGCAGAGATGACTGGAGGCCAGTTCTTGCCTACAGTTATCAGCCCCTCTTGCTAATTTCTGCTTGAGAATTTTTACTTTAACATTTGTGTCTAATCTTTAAGCCCCTGCATCTGTTCATAGGCATGTCTCCTAGTTTATTACTCTAACAGTATCATCATGATCTCAAAACCAGGCATAGACACAATGAAAAAAGAAAACTACAAACTAATATCCCAGATGAACACTGGTGCAAAAATCTTCAACAAAATACTAGCAAACAGAATCCAACAGTACATCAAAAAAGATAATAAACCATGATCAAGTGAGTTTCATCCCACGGATTCAAGAATGGTTCAACATGTGCAAATCAATAAATGTGATGTATTATGTAAACAGAATTAAGGACAAAAACAATACGCTCAGCTCAGTAGATACAGAAAGGTCATTTGACAAAATTCAGCTTCCTTTCATGATAAAAACCTTCAACAAACCAAGCATAGAAAGAACATACCTAAAATAATGAAGATCATATATGACAAAACCACAGTCAACGTCATACTAAAGAGAAAACGTTGAAAGCATTTCCTCTAAGAATTGAAACAAGGAGCTTTTCTACTTTTACTTCTCCTATTAAACATCGTGCTGAAAATCCCAGCCAGTATAAACAGGCAAGATAAAGAAATAAAAGGCACCCCAGTTGGAAAAGAAGAAGTCAATTATACCTGTTTGCTAATGACATGATATTATACATGGAAAAACCTACAGAATTTACCAAAAAAAAAAAAAACTTTTTAGATTTAATAAATGAATTTATTAAAGTTGTAGAAGACAAAATCAATATATAAAAGTCACTAGCATTTGTATATACCAATAATAATCTAACTGAGAATAAAAACGAAGAAGGCAACCTTATTTACAATGATTATTAAAAAATGCTAAGGATAAATTTAACCAAAGACATGAAATATCTCTAAAAGGAAGACTACAAAACACTGATAGAAAAAAATTGTAAATAATACAAAGAAATGTAAAATCATTAATGTTTATGGACCAGAAGAATTAATATGGTTAAAATGATCATACTTCCCAAAGTATTGTAAAGATTCAATGCAATGGCTCGGCGCCTGTGGCTCAATCGGCTAAGGCGCCAGCCACGTACACCTAAGGTGGCGGGTTCGAATACCCAGCCCGGGCCAGCCAAACAACAATGATGGCTGCAACCAAAAAATGGCCGGGCGTTGTGGCAGGCGCCTGTGGTCCCAGCTACTTGGGAGGCGGAGGCAGGAGACTCGCTTGAGCCCAGGAGTTGGAGGTTGCTATGAGCTGTGATGCCATGG
>CAUYQV010107885.1:0-18711 GCA_963574575.1 Galagoides demidoff
TACATTAATGCAGTCATGGGGTACAATGTGCTGGTTTTATATACAATTTGAAATATTTTCATCAAACTGGTTAACATAGCCTTCACGGCATTTTCTTAGTTATTATGTTAAGACATTTATGTTTTACATTTAGTAAATTTCATATGTACCCTTGTAAGATGTGTGTCTTCATTGTACCTTAATGTGCATTTCCTAACTTTCGAGGTTGGGCATCTTATTATATGTATATTCACCACTTTTTTCTTTTTTTTTTGGTGATATGCCTGTTTTGTCTTTTGGCCATTTTTCTGTCAGGCTGTTTTTCTGTTGATTTTTATGAGGTCTTTATTATGGATATGAATCCCTTGGTTATTATTCATGATAACATTCTTCTCTCACTTTGTAACTATCTTTTTGTCTTTCTCTATAGAATCTTAATGACAGAAATTCTTTGTTTTAACATATTTCAATTTGATTTTTTTAAAAGATAACCACTTTAAAAAAACAGTTTTCTTCCTGAGCTCTTAAAACTTTTTATGTTTTACTTTTCACATACGCTGAAGGTAGGATTCCAATTTCATGTTTTCCTGTATGAACATATAACTATCCTGTGTGGAAGAGGTGTTTATAGATCAGCTATGGTTTCACCATGGGCCTTCACTGCCACCACTGTCCTATGTCAAGTTTTCCTGGATGATTTCTTTATCTCTCAATTCTTCTTCTTCTTCTTTTTTTTTTTAGAGACAGAGTCTTACTTTATTGCTCTTGGTAAGGTGCCGTGGTGTCACAGTTCATAGCAGCCTCCAGCTCTTAGGCTTAGGTGATTCTCCTGCCTCAGGCTCCCAAGTAGCTAGGACTACAGGTACCTGCCACAATGCCCAGCTATTTATTCTGTTGCTGTTTGACCAGGGCTGGGCTGGAACCTACCACCCTCGGTATATGAGTGCAGCGCCCTACCCACTGAGCCACAGGCGCCACCTCATTTCTCAGTTCTTTTACATTGGTCTATTGCCTGTCTCTACATCCATTGCATATCGTCTTTAATTATTGTAGCATTGTAGTTATAGTTACTATTATAGTTATAGTAAGTCTTGCTCTTTGGTCTAGGGTGTATTCTCCTACCTTAACCTTCATCAAGAATGTCTTGGGTATTGTTGGACTTCTGCTCATCCATATAAATTTTAGAATCATCATCTCAAATTCCTTGAAACTTCTTGTTGGGATTTTGATTAGAAGTGTGTTGGATTTATAGGTCAGTTTGGAATTATATGTTTGTGCCTTGTTATATGGATGAATGTGAAATATTACACTTATATCGTCTTTAAAGTCCTTGAAAACAGTCTTACATTTTTTTGCATCTGTATCTTCTACATCTTTGTTAAATTTTTTTCTGTTTTTTGTTGTCGGTCTATAATAAAGCAGCCACCTTGCTTAAGCTTCCAGTATTTCTGGGAGTGTCTCTAGATTGTTGTGAGTTTTGTGTGTAGACCATCATATAATGAGAAAGTCAGTTCATTTCTTTCTTTCTTTTTTTTTTTTGAGACAGAGCCTCAAGCTGTCCTCCTAGGTAGAGTGCCATGGCATCATAGCTCACAGCAACCTCCTAGCTCCTGGGCTCAAGCGAGTCTCCTGCCTCCGCCTCCCAAGTAGCTGGGACCACAGGTGCCTGCCACAGTGCCCGGCTATTTTTTTTTGTTGTTGTTGTAGCCGTCATTGTTGTTTTGGCAGGCCCAGGCTGAATTTGAACCTGCTACCTTAGGTGTATGTGACTGGCGCCTTAGCCACTTGAGCCACACGTGCTGAGCCAGTTCATTTCTTTATTTCCAGGTTTTTTACCTGTATTTCTTTCTTGTGAAACCTCATTCTTAAGGACCTCTAGTATAACACTGTGAAAAAGGAGTGATAATGAGCATTCTTTGTTCCTTACATTAAAAGGATGCTACTAATGTTTCACCATTAAGAATTATAGAAAAACAATGAAATAAAAAGGAATTATAGACATACCTTGCTTAATTGCCCTTCACTGATGCTGCTGAGTTTTTTCACAAGTTGCCCTACACAAAGCAAGTCTGTCTGTACCATTTTTCCAACAGGATGTGCTCATTTACCAACTGAAAAGTTGGAAGCTGGCAAGGCAGAGATTGGTTCACGAGGTTTAAGGAAAGAAGCCATCTTTGTAACATAAAAGTGGAAGGTGAAGTAGCAAGTTATGTAGAAGATCTAGCCAACATCACTGATGAAGGTGGCTGGCCTGAACAACAGATTTTCAGTGTAGATGAAATCACCTTTTATTGGAAGAAGATGGTATCTAGGACTTGCTTTTTTTTTTTTTTGAGACAGAGTCTTACTATGTTGCCCTCAGTAGAGTGCTGTGGCATCACAGCTCACAGCAACCTCAAATTCTTGGGCTTAAGTGATTCTCTTGCCTCAGCCTCCTGAGTAGCTGGGACTACAGATGCGGGCCACAATGTCCAGCTGCTTTTTGGTTGCAGTTGTCATAGTTGTTTAGCAGGCCCAGGCTGGGCTTGAACCTACCAGCCTTAGTGTACGTGGCTGGTGCCGTACTCACTGAGCTGCAGGCACAGAGCCATATCTAGGACTTTCATAGAGAGGAGAAGTCAGTGCTTAGTTTCAAAGGATAGGCTGACTCTCTTATTAGGCACTAAAACAGCTGGTGACTTTAAGTTGAACCCAGTGCTCATTTACCATTTTGAAAATCCTTGGGCCCTTAATAATGATGGTAAATCCACTCTGTGTTCTATAAATGGAACAACAAAGCCCAGATAATAGTACATCTGTTTTTAGCCTATTTTACTGAATATTTTAAGCTGACTGTTGAGACCTTCTGCTCAGAGAAAAAGATTTCTTTCACAATATTACTGCTTGTTGACAGTGCACCTGGTCACCCAAGAGCTCTGATGGAGGTATACAAAGGAGGTGAATGTTTTTTTAATGACTACCAACAGACAACTTCTGGCCTGCAGCCCATGGAACAAAGAATCATTTTGACATTTAAGTCTTATTTAAGAAATACATTTCTGAAGGCTGTAACTGTCATAAACAGTGATTCCTCTGATGGATCTGGGCAAAGTAAATTGAAAACCTTCTGGAAAGGAATTACTATTCTAGATGCCATTAAGAACATTCATGGTTCATGGAAGGAAGTGAAAATGCCAACATTAACAAGGGTTTGGAAGAAGTTGATTCCAACCCTCATGGATGACTTTGAGAGGTCAGGACTTAAGTAGAGGAAGTAACTGCAGTTAAGGTGGAAATAGACAAAGCAAGAGAACTAGAAGTGTAACTTGAAGGTATGAGTCACTTGCTACGATGTCATGATCAACCCTGAGTGGATGAGAAGTTGCTTCTTATTGGTGAACAAAGAAAGTGGTTTCTTGAGGTGGAATCTACTGAGGAAAGGGCTGTGAATACTATTGAAATGACAACAAAGGATGTTAAATACTACATAAACTTAGTTGATAAAGCAGTGACAGGATTTGAGAGGATTGACTCCAATTTTGAAAGGTCTGCTGTCAGTAAAATGCTATCAAACAGTGTTGCTTACTACAGAGAAATCTTTTGTGAAGGAAGAATCAATTGATGCGGTGAACTTCCTTGTCTTGTTTTTAAAAATTGCCACAGCCACCTCAACCTCAGCGACCAAGTACCCTCAGCAACTACGAAGTACCCTCAGCAGCCATCAACATCAAGGCAAGACCCTCCACCAGCAAAAAGATAATCACTCACAGAAGGCTCAGGTGACTGTTAGCATTTTTTTAGCAATTAGTATGTTTAAGTTAAGACGTGTACATTTTCTAGACGTAGTGCTATTGCACACTTAATGGACTACAGTTTAGTGTAAACATAACTTTCCCTGTACCTTGTACTGGAAAACCAGAAAATTTGTGTGACTTGCTTAATAATGGTCTGGAACCAAACCTGTATTATCTCAAGGTATGCTGGTGTTGATTTTACTAGGTTTAATTAACTCATAAGAAGTAGGAAACATGCCTTCAGTTGAGAAATAAACCTCCTCTTCAGGAGTTTCAGAAGCAAATTTTGAAGTTTTGGCTTAATACGTTATTTTTTTTTTTTTTAAGAGACGGGGGTCTTTCTATGTTTCCCAGATTGGCTTTGAACTCTTGGTCTCAAGTAATCCTCTGGTCTCTAGGTTCACATCACCATGCCTGGTCGGTAAACTATTTTTATTAACTTCCTTTTTTTTTTTTCCTTTTTTATTAAATCATAGCTGTGTATATTAATGCAATCATGGGGTACAATATGCTAGTTTTATACACAATCTGAAATGCTTTCATCTAACTGGTCAACATAGCCTTCACAGTATTTTCTTAGTTATTGTGTTAAGACATTTATATTCTATACCTAGTAAATTTCACATGTACCCTTGTAAGATGCTCCGTAGGTGTGGTCCCACCAACTAATTTCCCTCCACCCATCCTTCCCCTGCCCCTCCCATTCCTCTCCCCTGTCCCCCTCTTGGGCTATAATTGGGTTATAGCTTTCATAAGAAAGCTATAAATTGGTTTCATAGTAAGACTGAGTACACTGGATACTTTTTCTTCCATTCTTGAGATACTTTGCTAAGAAGAATGTGTTCCAACTCCATCCATGTAAACATGTAAGAGGTAACGTCTCCATCTTTCTTTAAGGCTGCATAATATTCCATGGTATACATATACCACAATTAATTGATCCATTCATGGGTCAGTGGGCACCTGGGCTTCTTCCATAACTTAGCAATTATGAATTGCTGCAACAAACACTCTGGTACATATATCTTTGTTATAATGTTATTTTTGGTCTTCTGGATATATACCTAGTAGAGGAATTGTAGGATTGAATGGCAGGTCTATTTTTAGATCTCTAAGTGTTTGCCAAACATCTTTCCAAAAGGAACATATTAGTTTGCATTCCTACCAGCAGTGTAGGAGTGTTCCCTTTTCTCCACATCCACGCCAGCATCTCTGGTTTTGGGATTTTGTGATGTGGGCTACTCTTACTGGAGTTAAATGATATCTCAAAGTAGTTTTGATTTGCATTTCTCTGATGAGTAAGGATGATGAGCATTTTGTCATGTATCTGTAGGCTGTACACCTGTCTTTTTCAGAGAAGTTTCTTTTCAAGTCCCTTGTCCACCCTGAGATGGGATCACTTGTTCTTTTCGTGCTAATACATTTGAGTTCTCTGTGGATTCTGGTTATTAAACCTTTGTCAGAGACATACCCTGCAAATATCTTCTCCTATTCTGAGGGCTGTCTGCTTGCTTTACTTACTGTGTTCTTGGCTGTGCAGAAGCTCTTTAGTTTGATCAGGTCCCAGTAGCGTATTTTGATGTTGCTTCAATTGCCCAGGTAGTCCTCCTCATAAAATATTTGCCCAGGCCGATTTCTTCAAGAGTTTTCCCTGCACTTTCTTCTAGTATTTTTATAGTTTCACTTTCTTCTAGTATTTTCATAGTTTAAATCTTTAATCCAGTGAGAGTCTATCTTAGTTAAGGGTGAGAGGTGTGGGTCTAATTTTAGTCTTTTACAGGTCGCCAGCCAGTTCACCTACCACCATTTGTTTTTTTTTTTTTTTTGAGACAGAGCCTCAAGCTATCCCCCTGGGTAGAGTGCCATGGCATCACAGCTCATAGCAACCTCCAACTCCTGGGCTCAAGCGAGTCTCCTGCCTCAGCCTCTCAAGTAGCTGGAACCACAGGCGCCCGCCACAACGCCCGGCCATTTTTTGGTTGCAGCCATCATTGTTGTTTGGCGGGCCCGGGCTGGGGATTCGAACCCGCCACCTTAGGTGTACGTGGCTGGCGCCTTAGCCAGTTGAGCCACAGGTGCCGAGCCCCACCATTTGTTAAATAAGGAATCTTTTCACCACTGAATGTTTTTAATTGGCTTGTCAAAGATCAAATAACTATTTTTATTAACTTCCTTTTATATGAATTTTTGTAATTGCAGATTTGCTGTTGCAGAGTCTGATTGTAATTTAGCAATCGCCTTGAATAGAAGTTATACAAAGGCTTATGCCAGACGAGGTGCTGCTCGATTTGCTTTGCAAAAGTTAGAGGATGCCAAGAAAGGTATTTTCTAATCATGGTTATCTAAAATTTTTTTTTTGCAGCTTAAGCTAACAAATGGTATACAAGGAGTAGTAAATAATAACAATTTTTACTTTAGAGACCTTTCTATATTCTACAAACCTGATTTCTGCAATTTAAAAGATACCTTGATGTTTTGGAAAGAATGCCTTATTTACCTCCAACCAGACTTTAGCTCAGATTCTTACTCTGCTATGTGCTAGCTGTATGGCCAGTATCTTCTCTGATTTTTAGTTTCTCATATGTAAAATAGAGATTAAAACCTCTTGTTGGCATTTATGAGGGAGGAGGTTAATTAGCCTTTAGCTTGTTTTTATGTATTTTATGTAACTGAGCCTTCTGTTATTTCATAATACAGGTTGGTATATTTTAAGCCATAAAATCTGAATGGAGCTGATATTTAATTGGAATTTGTTGCTTGTTTTATGATATATAACTTGTGATGACAAGTATCATTCCTGGGGCTTGTGAAGGAAGGTCGTTTGTCACAAGATTTTTTCAGCCCTTATTTTGCCATAGGACAATTGCCTATTTGTTACATGAAGGGGATGGTTATTGTTTTGTCCACGTTTTGTAATAGCTATCTTTCGAAAATTGTTTATATTCTATTTTACTTAGATTATGAAAAGGTATTAGAACTGGAACCAAATAACTTTGAAGCAACAAATGAACTGAGGAAAATTAATCAGGTAAACTATAATTATTTAAATTAAATGTGTTACTACCTTTATTTGATGAACTAAAGCTTTTTGCATAGATTTTATATGATAGATTTATTAATATGGAGATTTTCTAATTTTAATTCTTTGTACTGTAGAACTTTGCTAAATGAGTTTGTAAGGCAGAAGTAGTGTAATGGTATTTAAAGATCCTTTTTTGATCATTTGAGAAAGTTGGCTGAGATCTTTAGAATTGCTATTGTATTTTTTTTTAGATGACAGAATTGCTTTCCTTATTCTGTGGATTTTTCTTTTTTGCAATGTGTATCAATTCCTATAGTTTTTACTTTTTAGTTGCTCCATCTTTATATCTTAGCAAAAACAATGTTGATTTTTTAACAATAAAATAATAGTTAATAACCTAAGTATAAAATCAATTAATATTCCGAAAAGTATATTCTTTCACTTTATCTTAAAATTAAAGTTATAATTTTGTTTTGCCACTGTTGAAATGTTGTGGGAAAAAAAATAGTTAATAACCTAAGTATAAAATCAGTTAATATTCCGAGAAGAATATTCTTTCACTTTGCCTTAAGATTAAAGTTATAATTGTTTTGCCACTGTTGAAATGTGGAAAAAAAAAAAAAAGACAGGGCGGCACCTGTGGCTCAGTGAGTGGGGAGCCTGCCCCATATACTGAGGGTGGCAGGTTCCAACCTGGTTTGTCCAAACTGCAACAAAAAAATAGCTGGACGTTGTGGCGGGTGCCTGTACTCCCAGCTACTAGGGAGGCTGAGGCAGAGAATCGCCTAAGCCCAAGAGCTGGAGGTTGCTGTGAACCGCGATGCCATAGCACTCTACCAAGGGTGACAAGTAAGACTCTGTCTCTAAAAGATAATGCTTAGGGAAAATTGGCTTTTGACTATTACCATTACTTGTTGAACATAAAATCTGTTGGTAAATAATAACAACTTGATTATAATTATGAACTATTATTTTGTATTTTATCTTAGGTCAGATAATAATTGTGAATATTAAATTTGAGAAATTTGGTGATGTGGTCTTAATTAACTTTTTTTTTTGAAAATAGCTACTGGCCTGTGTAGAAATTTTATTTACTGAACAACTACCTTTAGTAGATACTACTTATTTTAATTGAAATAAGCATATATATTATGTAGATTTTTTTTTTTTTTTGCTTTTTCCTTCCGTAAGTAGAAAGATTTTGAATTAGAGCAGAAAATGTTAATTTAGTTATTATATTAATTTGAAATATGGCAGAAAATCTAATGTGTGTGAGTTATACATTTTGAAGTCCAATATTTTTGCATCTTGCATTGTTTTATTTTAGCTGACTGCTATGTCTCCTAGGCTTTAACATCCAAAGAAAATTCATATCCAAAGGAAGCTGATATAATGATTAAGTCACCTGAAGGGGAGAAAAAACATATTGAAGATCAACAGAATAAGCAGCAGGCTGTTTCAGAAAAAGATCTGGTAATCTTTCCAAAGGGATTCTGGCATACAATGTATATATGTTTTGCTGAGTGCTTCCTCTTAGTTTCTTAAGTTCTGTCTTCTGGAATATTATGTTAAAATTCTACTTGAGTAAGAAGTGGAAATAAAATACACTAAAACTTCTGTAACCTACCAGTTAAAATTTCAGTAATTGATAATATATGGTTTTTTTTTTTGAGACCAGAGTCTCACTTCATTACGTAGGCTACAGTTCCATGGCGTCAGCCTAGTTCACAGCCGTCTCAAACTCCTAGGTTCAAGTAATCTACTGCCTTAGCCTCCTGTAGCTGGGACTGTAGAGGCCTGCCACAATGTCTGGCCAGTTTTTCTATTTTTAGTAGAGATAGGGTCTCTCTCTTGCTCAGGCTGGTCCCCAGTTCCTAAGCTCACGAGATCCTCCGGCCTCAGCTTCCCAGAGTGGATAACATATACATTTTTTAAAAACCTAATTGCAGAAACATTTAAGTATAGGGAACAGATGATTATTGATTGTGATATGTCTGACTCTGATCAAAAATAAATTTTATATTGATCAATGAAATCAAGTATACAAATTCCTGTACAGTTTAATTTACCTTATATTTAGAAGTATTAATGTTACTGAAGAGTGGGCTGTGCAACTCTAGTACTGTATTCTTTCACAGAAACTATTTAAGTTATGAAATTCTTTTGTACAGCTCCTAATATAGTTAAGGATATATATTATTTGCCCTCAATGAATCCCCAACAATAAAAAAAAATATATATTGTTTGGATATTTATTAAAATATTTAAATTTAAGCTTTGTATAATATTACTAGAACTATGATGAACGCCACAGAGTAATCTAATAGTGTGTATTTTTTTATTTTTTAGTAATAAAACCAGAATAATGTCATTTAAAGAAAAAAAAAAGCCCATACTAGCAGACTCAAAACATGTCTCATTGTGTAGATTTTTAACAATAAAAATATACTTTCCTCAGATAATATTGATGAATATTTTTGTAGTTTATTATCAGTTTTGAACTCAATTCATTTTTTTTTTTTCATAATTTTTAAATTCTTCTCCATGCTTCTCTCCAAACTAATAGGGGAATGCATTTTTCAAAGAGGGGAAATATGAAAGGGCAATCGAATGCTATACTCGAGGGATAGCAGCAGATGGCGCAAATGCTCTTCTTCCAGCTAACAGAGCTATGGCCTATCTGAAGATTCAGAAGTAAGTATTAGATTTTAATGATGCTGAGGATGAAAATTAATCAACAATTGGTATATTATCTAGACACTAAATGAAAATTTATATATTCTTGAGCATTTAAAGTTAAATGAGAGAGAGGGAAAGAGAAAGTGTGTGTGTGGTATGTTTATGTACCTGTGGTGCAGTACCAGGCCCATATTTTCTCACTTTTAATAGTCTGGCACTATATAATTTAACACTTATTCTCTAGTTGCTTCATGTATGTTATTCTGGATCATTGATTTAAAAGTTATTTTTAATCTCAGAACCCTTCAGGCAAAGTCTTATCTGAAGCATTTTATACACACACACACACACACACATACACACATACACACATATACACAAAGTGGACATAAAGTTTGTGTGCAATTTAAAATTATTTAGCATAGTAAATTACACATGAGCTTTATGTCCACCTTATATATGTATGTGTATAAATGGAACTGCAGTCATTGGTTGATGACACATATAACTAAAACTTGGTCCAGCTATTTCTAGGTGTGCCCAAGTTGGACAGTCAGTAGGATATATGTGTGTATGTATGTAACAAAATAGAACTGCTATCACTTTAGTTTTATATAACTAAAACTTGGTCCTGTGATATATTAACCAGCTCTTTCTGGTGCCCAAGTTGGACTATCAGTGGGATAATATTTAATGGCGGAAACTGACCTACATTTTTGTATGTCTTATAATGATAATTTATTCACTAGTGCCAGAATTTTAAGAAGCCTAAAGATTTGAAACTTTTTCAGTGCCATGAACCCCTTTAGCTGCATGATGAGCCCTTCCCAGGATATTTTTAAGTGCATAAGTACGTTGTTAGGATTACAAAGGAAACTAATTGTATCAAAATACAGTTTTGAAAATATTAAAATTTGTTCTTATATGTATTTGTACTTTTTTATTAATATACTACACAATGAGAAACTACTTTTTTTGTGCGTGTGTGATACGGAGTCTTACTTTGTTGTCCTCAGTAGAGTTCTATGGTGTCATAGCTCACAGCAGCCTCAAACTCTTGGGCTCAAGTGATTCTCTTGCCTCAGACTCTCAAGTAGCTGGGACTATAGGTGCCTGGCACAATGCCTGCTTATTTTTTAGCAATGAGGTCTTGCTCTGGCTCAGGCTGGTCTTGAACTTGTATGCTAAGGCAATACATCCACCTTGGCCTCCCAGAGTGCTAGGATTACAGGCATAAGCCACTGGGCCTGACCAAGAAACTACATTTAAAATATAGATAAGTTAAAGTTAAAAAATGAAAGACATGAATGTGAAGGTTTGAGTAAGGACACTAGGTTTTGGGGTGATTTTTGACACATCTTCCATATATTGTGCATAAGAAATACCTGAAAACAACATAGATGAGTAGGTTACCATGTGATAACACATAACTTAAGATTTTGGCACCTGAGTATAAGTACTAGGGCAGAGCTGCCCAATAGTTGGCCAGCTTTGTCACAGGAGTGCCTATAAACTGGATATTACAATCACTGCATGTAAGCCTGTGAGCGCCAGGTTGAATTTCTACTGTAATTCTGAAATAGTGGTACTCATAAACAATATTTTGAGATGTTAGTAACAATTGAGATCTAAAGGAGTAATATGAGTCAGTGAGATGAAAAACAGAGCAGCGGTCCTCAACCTGTGGGTTGCAACCCCTTTGGGGGTCGAACGACCCTTTCATAGGGGTCACCTAAATACATCCTGCATATCAGATATTTACATTATGATTCATAACAGTAGCAAAATTAGTGTTATGAAGTAGCAACAAAAATAATTTTATGGTTGGGGGTCACCACAACATGAGGAGTTGTATTAAAGGGTTGTGGCATTAGGAAGGTTGACAACCACTGGGGTAGAGTGTCTTAGAGCAGGTTTAAAGACAGGGGAGTGGGAAAGTTCATTATACTTCCTAAAAAAGGCAAGTGGTCTCTATTATGGTTGTTATGCAGGGGACAGTGGCAGAGAGAAGGCCAGCGAGTCAGGCAAGCCCCTGACTTTGTGCTCCGCAAAGTCATTTGACTTGAGGGAAAGAATGGTATAATTAGACAAGTAGGAAATACATTGGTAGGGGCATTGACACACCAACATAGTTTCTTTTTTGCTGAAAAGTGAACTAAATAAATCAAGGATGTTTAAGTTTATTACAGATTCTGATTTTGTTCCTGTGAAATCTTGTTTTGAGTATAAGATGGAATTCATTTAGGCCTTGAGGGGAATATAATTATAGGATATTAATTTTTGCTTAGTATTATGAAACTTTTCAAATTTTTATGGAATAACATAATAAACCCCTATATCCATCATCTAGTTTTAGTAAGCCATACCTTTTTCGGTCATCTTCATAGTTCATCCCCTGAATTATTATAAAGCAAATCACAGATATTATGACATTTCACCTCTAAAGAAAAGGATATTTAATACATAAACACAATACCATTATTACTCCTCGTAAATTAACAATATGTGGGAAAGTCTCAAGCTTTTTGTTGCTGTGCTTATTTTTTTTTTTTAGAGCTGTCTCCTTAGTCCTTTTTTTTTTTTAATCATAGAGTAGTCTCCAGTCAGTCTGAATTGATTGCTAGTTGCATGGCAAAGTATGCTAAGTATTAGGTGCTGTGCTGTCAGATATACAGCGAGTCCTACATTTGGTGTGGGTTCTTTTCAGTGGGTTTGAGATGTCCACTCTCAGTAAATGTTAATGAAGTTTACTAGAAAACTAATGCCTGTTAAGATGGTAATGCAATACCTGTGTTTATTGAGGGTTGGAGAGGAGGGCGGCTATCAGTAGTGCTGTTCTTTTGTCTGTTCCACTGATACTTTTCCATAGTTAATTCCATTCTTCCAGCAGACTCTCACTAGACTTTCATTAACTCTAATGCTTTCTCCCTCCTTACCAATTGATTATAGTCCAAGATTTGATGAGAATAAAACATTACAACGTAGTCCTTCCCCTGAAACAGATTTGGGAGTTGGTAATTGAAATTATATATAAACTTCTAAAATTACAAACATAGTTTATATGAAGTTTTTCAATAAGCCGCATTTTTCCAGTCAGTAATTTTGTCATGTTCAATAGATATGAAGAAGCTGAGAAAGACTGCACACATGCTATTTTATTGGATGGCTCTTATTCTAAAGCTTTTGCCAGAAGAGGAACTGCAAGAACATTTTTGGGAAAGCTAAGTGAAGCCAAACAAGGTAGGACTTGGGAACATCTGGCATTCATTCATCCTGTTATAACTCCCCAGTTACTGAAGTAGAGATTTACATAGCATTCCTGTGGGTCAAGGATACCAAACTTCAGTGTGTTTTAGGGTGGCGCCTGTGGTTCGAGGGAGTAGGGCGCCGGCTGCATATGCTGGAGGTGGTGGGTTCAAACCCAGCCCTGGCCAAAAACTGGAAAAAAAAAAAAGGAAGTGTTTTTTGTCTCTGCAGTTTAGATTATGAATAGGTTTGGAGGAATGCGTCTTCCATAGTGAGCACCTGGTTACCTTTTACTTTTATAGCATACAGTGTATGCTAATTGCCAATCAAAATTAATGAAAACTGAGTTATAGATGAAAAGGAAAATGGCAAGCATGGAAAGAAAAGGAAGGGAATCAGCAGCTAGGAGATAGAGGATAATGTGAGGTCTGGAGTGATGCCCCTTTTTATTCTTGATACTAGTTTTTTTGTTTGTTTTTTTCATGATCTTGTCTATTAGATACTCATTTTAATTAGTCTTTTCAAAGAACCATCTTGGTTCTCTTATGTGTATTTTCTGTTTAACTTATTTCTGCTCTTTAATTTATTCTTTCAGCTTTCTTTGAGTTTAATTTGCTGTTTTTCTAACTTCTTGAGAGTAATACTTATTAGATAATTAATTTTCAACCTTTCTCTTCTAATACATACATTTAAAATCTTGCAGTTTCTCTATAAGCCTGTCTTAGCTGCAACCCATGAGTGTTGTTTTTATTGAAATTCTGCTAAAATAATAGGTAATGCCAAATTTACTGTTCTAAATTTTCTATTTTAAAGTGTGTATTTCAGTGGCATTAAGTACATTTACATTGTTGGGCAACCATCACCACTGTCCACCTCCAGATCATCCCATTCTAAAACTGTATACATTGGACAACAATAACTTATCATTCTCTCCTCCAGCTCCTGGTATCCACCATTCTACTTTCTGTCTATATGAGTTTTGACTCTTTTTATTTTTTTATTTTTTTATTTTTTTTTGAGATGGAGCCTCAAGCTATCCCCCTGGGTAGAATCCCATGGCATCACAGCTCATAGCAACTTCCAACTCCTGGGCTCAAGCGAGTCTCCTGCCTCTACCTCCCAAGTAGCTGGGACCACAGGCGCCTGCCACAACGTCCAGCCATTTTTTGGTTGCAGCCATCATTGTTGTTTGGCGGGCCTGGACTGGGGATTCAAACCCGCCACCTTAGGTGTACGTGGCTGGCGCCTTAGCCAATTGAGCCGCAGGCGCGAGCCTTGACTCTTTTTAGATACTTCATATAAGTGGAGTCATACAGTATTTGTCCTTTCACATCTGCCTTATTTAACTTAGCATAATGGCTTCAAGGTTCATTTATATTATAGGGTGTATCAGAATTTTGTCCCCTTTAAGGCTGAGTATTTCATTGTGTGGAATTCTCTTAGATTCTGTCTTACATTTGGTGAATGACTGTGTCATTTGTTAACAGTATGAGCTTTAGTGAATTAGATACCGTTTGGCCTTAGTCTCATCATTTGTCAAGTGGGGTTGTAGTGAGGGGTTGAATTTTCACATGAAAATTCATATGAAACACCTAGAATAACACTCAGTAAATGTTCTTATTGTTTGCTCATTTGTTTCCCTGTAATCCTGAGTGAAACTTCTTAGAAAGAATGGGAGTAATAATTGAATATATCTTGTTTTGACTTCTATAAAGTATTTTTTCTACCTTGTAATTTTTGTAAAAATTTACTTTAGATTTCGAAACTGTTTTACTTCTGGAACCTGGAAATAAGCAAGCAGTAACTGAACTTTCCAAAATTAAAAAGGTAATATATTCTTTTCGCCAATACATGATCGATTTTCTGAAACATAAATACATTTATTTGTTGCATAATTAATTTGAGAATATTTTGATAGTTAATGATTACAAATTTATTTTCAAGGAATTGATTGAGAAAGGACACTGGGATGATGTCTTTCTTGATTCCACACAAAGGCAAAACTTGATAAAACCTATGGATAATCCACCTCATCTTGGATCAACTGTAAGCAAAACACTTATTTTTTTCCTTGCCATTTAAATGTTATGTTAATGAAACTGTAAATAGACTGTTGTGTTAATAAACTCCTAAAAGAAGTGTTGAAAGCTCTTCCTAGGGCCATTTTTTTAGAATTCTGGGGGTAACTTAAATGACTTTTAGCACTATAAATTTAAAAATATCTGTATATTTTTCTTGTGTTAAAGGAATTTCAGACAGTTTTACATTTTATAGTAATTTAATATTTTAAAATTTGTATTATTCTTGTTTGAGTTTGGGTTTTTATTTACACTACTATGGCATCTAATTAGGAGTTAGATCTAAAATCAGCATTTAAGGTCTCTCTCCACTTTTCTCCTTCGTGAGTGGGACCCACTTCCAACTCTCTTAGGAAGTACCCTAAACTTTCTTTTTTCTTCCTAAATAAAATCTCTCCGTGTTACCCTGAAAGTTGTGCAGGTGACTTTTGCTTTCTGTCCACACTGCCTGTGCTGCTCCAGTTTTATTTTCAGTTTACTTTTGCTTTCAGTTACCTCTGTGCCTCCTTTGAACTTTCTAGCTCATCCTGGTAATTGAACCAGGTCAACTAGATTTAGGGAACCAGGACCCCTGGCCCCCAACAGTGACCATACTGATATTTAGCAATGAGATGGAACAGACTTGGGCATTTTCAGTTAATGGATTGTTGTCACATGAGCTGAGCAACTGCATTTTATACAGCTTGGATCTGAATTTGGTACTTCCTACCTCCATCCAGCTACTCTTGATTATTAATTTTGAAAGCTACATTTCTTTTTAATAGGATAGTCTTCCCAAATATACTTGAATTAAGAAAAAATTGTCAAAGAATAAAAGAAAACCAACATTTAAGACAATAATCTATATAGGCAAACTTAAAAATATACATTACTCATTTATTTTGGCCATACTATACTGTTTCTCTGTAAATCCAACAAAGTCAGAGTAGAGATCTTTATCCTCCTTTTGTAAAGGAAAAATATTGGAGAACATTTATCTTGTCACATTTATATTTCAAGTTAATAGTAGACCGAAGATTCTTTTTTTTTTTTTTTTTTTTTTTTTTGAGATAAAGTCTTACTTTGTCACCCTTAGTAGAGTGCTGTGGCATCACAGCTCACAGCAACTCAAACTCTTGGGTTCAAGCAGTTCTCTTGCCTCAGCTTCCCAAGTAGCTGGGACTATAGGCACCTGCCACAATGCCCAGATATTTTTAGAGATGAGGTCTGGCTCTGGCTCAGGCTGGTCTCAAACCTGTGAGCTCAGGCAATCCATCTACCTTGGCCTCCCAGAGTGCTAGGATTACAGAGTTGAGCCACTGTGCCTGGCTCAAGATAGATGATTCTTTAGCTCAGTTCTTTTCCACTGTACTAACTATGCTGTATTCTGGGTGATGCTAGTTTTATGTGCCTGGCATAAATCTAGATGTTTCCATGCATTGTGTTTTTTTTCTTTCTTTCTTTTTTTTCAAAAAATTTTATTTCAGATTAATAAGAGGGTTCATATATTTAGGTTACATTGTTTTCACTTCTAACATACAGTTCAATTTGTAGTCAAGTCCTTCACCCAGGGGGTGTGCTGAACACCCTCACAGTGTGCACATTAGGTGAGATCCCACCAATCACCCTCCCTCCTCCATCCTCTCTTCTCCCTCCTCTCCACACCCCCTTACTAGACCATACTTGTGTTTTTTCTTTCATGTGGGTGTGTAGTTGTTTACATATTGGTTTTGTATTAGTATAGAATACATTGGATACTTTTTTCTCAATTCTTGAGATTCTTTACTAAGAAGAATGTTTTTACTCCACTGGGCAAACACAACATTGTGTTTATTTTCATATATGATGCTTATTTACTATTTATTTTCAGTAAAGGTGATTGAGTGCTTAGTTAAATGTGGTTAAATCTTTTATATCTTGCTGGGCGCAGTGGCTCAGGCCTGTAATCCTAGCACTCTGGGAGGCTGAAACAGGTGTCTTACTTGAACTCAGGAGTTTGAGACCAGCCTGAGCAAGTGTAAGACCCCATTTCTACTAAAAAGAAAAATTAGCTAGGTATTGTGGCAGGTATTAGCTCCCAGCTACTTGGGAGGCTGAGGGAGGAGGATCACTTGAACCCAGGAGTTCGAGGTTGTTGTGAGCTAGGCTGATGCCATGGGCAACAGAGTGAGACTCTGTCTAAAAACAAACCAAAACTTTTACATCTTTTTAAGACTTCTTTACAGAAATTAATTCACAGGTTAAAGCCTTTGTTAGACCTTTCTGTCTTTAATTATAAAGACAGCATCATGTGGCAAGTCAAATACCTCATGACCTATATATATAGGTCATATATCCACTTAGGATATATATATATATATCCTAAATGGCTGTAACAAATTTGGGGTTCTCATCTCCTTCACTTTAAAAATTAATTTAGGCTGGGTGCAGTGGTTCATGCCTGTAGTCTGAGCACTGTGGGAGGCTAAGGCAGGTGGATTGCTTGAGCTCATAAGTTTGAGACCAGCCTGAGTAAGATTGAGACGGACCCCCCCCCCCCGCCCCCCCGCCGCTGTCTTTAAAAACTAGCTGGGTGTTGCGTGGGTGCTTGTAGTACAGCTACTCAGGAGGCTGAGGCAAGAGAATTGCTTAAGCCCAGGAGTTTGAGGTTGCTGTGAGCTATGAGGCCATGGCACTCTACCAGGGGTAAGAAAGTGAGACTCTTAATCTCCAAAAAAAAAAGAAAAAAATTATTTTAATAGTTGTAAAAATGCAGTGTGAATTTGATGGTAGTAACTCAGAGCAGAATACCTCTATAATATGAGAAATCTTCTATAACTGATCCAGTACAAAACAAAATTAGTATCCTAGTGGGAAGGAAAATTCTATAAGTTTCTGTGATAAAAACGTGGGCATTATTTTTAAAAAGTAGGAAGTAGCAGTTTTGTATAATGCCTTTGAGAGCTGATTTGAGCCCTGTTTTATAAAGCTTGAAATCTTGAGCATGTTACCTAATCCCTGTGTTATCCTTATCTTTTCTCCTTAAATTGAGATTAGTGTATATTAAAGGAAATAATGTGCATAAATGCTAAGGTGAATACAGATAAAACAAATGTTAATTTCTTTTTTAGGCACATGTGAGACGATCTGGTCACTGGGGAAAGTTAGAAAAGAAAGGAAAGCAATGGAAAGTAAAGAGGGAAAGTGAGTGCTAGGGTTGTTCCCAGGCCAGTGTGGTGTTTGCTTGAAGGGCTGGCAGCCTGGAAGTATTTTTAGCAGACTTTTAAGAGTGTAGGAGAGGAGAGATGTAGGTTGCTTAGGACCTGGAGTTTTCCCATAGGGTGATAGTAAATGAAAGCTTTTCCTGGTTCTTTAATCTCTGTTAGCGTATTTCTATTGTGCTTTATTTACTTTTTTTCATTTTTTTTTTTTTTTTTGTTTCCCCATGTCAAAACTTGGTTCATTATTACTCCACATTCTAAGAGGTTCAGAGGGAAAACTTGGTCCCTCTTTCTCTTTCCTCTTTTCTGTTTGTTCTTATTTTCTTTTTCTTGAAATTGGCACAATATAGAGCCAAATAAAATGTTAGCTTCTGAGTCATAATTTTATAAAAGAAATGAATTAAACTTTCTGAGTTTTCTTAAGTCCTTGTTTCTGTAGTGGTATGTTTTTTGTTTGTTTGTTTGTTTGTTTGTTTGTTTTTTGAGATGGAGCCTCAAGCTATCCCCCTGGGTAGAGTGCCATGGCATCACAGCTCATAGCAACCTCTAACTCCTGGGCTCAAGCGAGTCTCCTGCCTCCGGCTCCCAAGTAGCTGGGACCACAGGCGCCCACCACAATGCCCGGCCATTTTTTGGTTGCAGCCATCATTGTTGTTTGGTGGGCCCAGGCTGGGGATTCGAACCCGCCACCTTAGGTGTACGTGGCTGGCGCCTTAGCCGATTGAGCCACAGGTGCTGAGCCTGTAGTGGTATGT
>CAUYQV010107886.1:0-12168 GCA_963574575.1 Galagoides demidoff
AACATCACGTACATTGGACCCTGTTAACCCTTCCGCACCCCTTTCTATATATTCAGAGTATATGTGAGCAAGAAATATTACATGACATAGTCACTGGGAAGAAGACCCAGTCAACAAACAGCATATGCAAGTCACCTTGAAGTTCTGGACAACTCACAGTGTCATCTAGGATAAGCACTTTTTTTTTTTTTGAGACAGAGTCTCACTTTGTCACCCTCAGTAGAGTGCCATGGTGTCATAGCTCACAGCAACCTCAAACTCTTGGCCTCAAGCAATCCTCTTGCTCAGCATCCCAAGTAGCTGGAACTACAGGCACCTGCCACGATGCCTGGCTATTTTTAGAGACGAGGTCTTGCTCTTGCTCAGGCTGATCTCGAACTCCTGAGCTCAGGTGATCCACCCCACTCGGCCTCCCAGAGTGCTAGGATTGTGGGATCAGAACTCTTCTTGGCTTTTATTACAAATGGAGAACCTTGGCCCCAGCTCAGAGCCGCTGAATCAGAAGCTGCATTTTAACAAGATCCCCAGTTCTTTCACATACATATTAAAGTATCCTCTCAGCCCTTTTCTAAGTGAAAAGTATATGTATTTTAAGTGAAAGTGATTAAAGAAGCTCATTTTTCTCCTTTCTTCTCCTGGAGAGCAAAAGGTGTGAGAGACATTTAGAAGCAAGGGGGAGTCCTAAGGACTCAGGGGTTAATAGCAGGTCCAAGAGATAAACCCCACATTTAACAATGATCAGATGAATACTGACAACATGTGGAACCTTGGTCCAGGTTTTAAGGATCTATAAGAACAGTGCCTATTCTCCTACTTAAAACATTCACTATACTATGCTCAATTATGTTATACTGTACCAGCAAGCTTATTAAAATTATTACAATGAAGACATGTATTATGGAGTAAGGCGGCACAGAGGAAGAAGCAATCAATTCTTTTTTAATCTGAGCAAACCTGAATATTCTATTTTTTTGTCATTCCTCATTAAGAGCTGGAAGATGCCATAAACATAAGTCAACTCCGCATGAGTCAGAGAAGATTGTGAAATTTTGATTTCCTGCCTATTGACAGGGGGTAACAAATTCTACTTAATTGTTTTGATAATGTCTCTCATCTAACCACTTAGGGAAGCGATGTTTCATACTATGTACTCAATTTTGCCTGAGTTAGAAATGGAAACTCAAATGGCAACCACCTCTTGACACGAGGGAATACGGGAATGGTCAAGTTTTGCCAAGATCTGAGAGAAAGCGGGTGGCTGCAAGCATGACCGCCTTGTAGGAGAGGGTTAAGCAAGTTCTTTAAAATGGGCACTTGGAAAGCATTCGACATACTTGTGAGTCAGATGTGTCTTCACTGCAAAGCTTCGTGATTTTGCTTAAAGTCAGTTCCCGGAACCACAGATATATCCAGAACTCCAAGCTAAGTAGCAAACACACTGTAAAGCCAAATATAGATGACATTTGGATTATCTACATGCCCCCACTCTCCTCACGAGGGGGAAAACTGAAAGTTGACTAAGACCCAGACATAGAGAGAAAAATGTTTCAAAGAATTATTAGTATTGGACACTCTTCCAGAGATGACAAGTTGTTTCTCATGAAATCTTCTGGAGTACCACATAACACCTTCCTAACTTCATATGGGAAGGAGCAGAGGCACATGGGGAAGATGGTGCAAAAGGTCCTCCTGAGAGCACGGTGAGGGCAGGGAACAAGTGAAAGGAGAGGTGAGAGAAAGCCGCTGCGGACTCACTTCCTCGAGGGCTGAAGAATCACCATGATGATACTGTTTTGGCCCTTGAAAGTGTGACTTGAAGAGTGATGTTTACCTTTGTAGGTTCCTGCCATCATCACCATCAGTATGGTGCCATTAGATTAAAATACTCATAGGGCCAGGCTCACCCCTCAATCCTAGCACTCTGGGAGGCCAAGGCAGGACCAGTCTTAGCAAGAGCAAGACCCTGTCTCTACTAAAAATAGAAAAATAAGCCAGGAATTGTGGTGGACACCTGTAGTCCCCAGCCACTTGGGAGGCTGAGGCAGGAGGATTGCTTGAGCCCAGGAGTTTGAGGTTGCTGTGAGCTATATGACACCATGGTACTCTAGCCTGGATCAATAGAGTGAGACTCTGTTTCAAGGAAAAAGAAAAAGAAAAGAAAAGATTAAAATAGTCATAATTATGAAATGTGGCTACTAGAAGGGTTGTTTATCACCTCCTTTACCTAGCAGTCTCATTTGACAAAGGAGAAAAACTCAGGTTCAGAGAGGTAAGTCACGTAGCTAGCTAGCTGGTGGCCACCAGTAGTTAGAAGTGGCATTTATGTCCTGACTTCCATTTACAGAGCTCTTCACATTACAACTGTGTTCCCAGCCTGGGCTCCCCGACCCCTTCAAGTTCTTTAAGGACTGAGTGTCCATGGACTATATTCTATATTTCAAAAAGTTCAACTGAATCTATATATTTGCTGGGGGGAAAAAAGGCAACACGTTAACCAAAGCACCAAGTCTCTAAATTTAGGCTAAATTTAATTCAGTGTGTTAATTCTAGACATAAAGAAAGTAAACTTAGACTCAAGCAACACAAATTTTAAAAATTTTGTAATACTAGGCCGGGTGAGTGGCTCACACCTATAATCCTAGCACTCTGAGAGGTCAAGGTGGGAAGGTTGCTTGAGTTCAGAAATTTAAGAGCAGCTTGAGCAAGAGTAAGAGCCAGTATCTATTAAAACATAGAAAAACTAGCCAAGCATGGTATCAGGAGCTTGTACTCCCAGCTACTCAGGAGGCTGATGCAGGAGGATTACCTGAGCCCAGGGACTTGAAGTTGCCATCAGCGATGATGACACCACTGCATTCTAGCCAAGACTGTCAAACAAAAAAATTTTTTGTAAGGCTTATTGAAAAGTATCTGTAATTTATTCCTATTTCTTGTTTTCATAACTTTAATGATAAGGTAATATATACATAATAAAAAAGTTTCAGTGTACAAAAAAATGCAAATGAAGAGGAAAATTCTTTTCCCATCAGCCCTCCACTTGGAGTCTTCTCCAAGGTAACCAGTGTTATAATGTTACTATGAAGCTTTCCAAAAAATATTTGTAGGGGGGGAGGGAGAAGGGAGGGGGGAATGGGTGGAGGGAGGGGGATTGGAGGGACCATTTTTGAGGTTTATCTTACAGGGGTACAAGTGAAACTCTCTAAGAGTAGAATCAGAATGTTTTAAAACAGTAACTGAGAAAATGACATGAAGGCTGTGTTGATCAGTTTGATGGAAGTATTTCGGATTGCATGTGAAAACCCCACACTGTACCCCAGGAGTGCATTAATGTACATAGTTACCATTTAATAAAAAAAAAAATTTGTAAGTAAAAAGGATGAATGCATGATTTCATCTTATTTCTTCAGTTGATACTGTATCTGGGAATCTGGGAGCGTCTCCCACATAGGGTCTACCTCATTCTTTTTAAAAGCTGCACAGAATTCCACTGAAGGGCGTAGCAGAATGCTTTTATCCTGGCCCCTACTGATAGACACTTGGGTGGAATCTAGAGCTTTGCTTTTACCAACACTGCTGAAGTGAACATTCTTGCTCATTTACCCACCTATACATTGGTGAAATTCCTAGCAGTGGAAGTGCTGAGTCAAAGAGATCATGCTATTAAAACTTTGATAAATACTGCCACATTGCTCTCCAAGAAATTACAATTTCTATCCCCAGCAAAAAATAAGTGAGAATGCTAATTTTATTTGCCCATTTTTCTAATGAGTTATATTGTACTTTTATTTGGGGGAGATTTTTAAGAACTTTGTTAGAATACTTGATAAAACAAGGAACTTAGTCCTTCATTTGCCACATGCTATAAATATCTCCCCACCCCCAGTGTGTTTCTTTCAGTAAAGAAGTTTGAAAAAAAAATATTTTTGAGACAGAACCTCAAGCTGTCGCCCTGTGTAGAGCGCTGTGGCATCACAGCTCACAGCAACCTCCAACTCCTGGGCTCAAGCAATTCTCCTGCCTCTGCCTCCCAAGTAGCTGGGACTACAGGTGCCCACCACTATGCCCAGATATTTTTTGGTTGCAGCCATCATTGTTATTTGGTGGGCCCAGCTGGATTCGAACCCGCCAGCTCAGGTATATATGGCTGGCGCCTTAGCCACTTGAGCCACGGGCACTGAGCAAACAAGTTTGAAAATTTTATGCAAACATGTTTATCACTTTCCCTTTATAGCTTCTGAATTTCATTATCTGACTGTAAAGAGAAGACAAATTTATTCATGTTTGTTTACTACTATGGTTAGCTATTTGTTTATTTATGTATTTGAGATGGGGTCTTTTGTCATCCAGGCTGGACTGTCACCGAGGCTGGATTGCAGTAGCACAACTAAAGCTCACTGTGGCCTCAAACTCCTGAACTCCAAGGACCCTTGTGCCTCAGCCTCCTGAGTAGCCGGGACTATAGGCACATGCCACCATGCCTGGTTAATTTTTAAAATTTTTTATAGAGGCAGGGTCTCACTATGTTGCCCCTCAAACTCTAGGCCTCAAGCAATCCTCTTGTGTCAGCCCTTCAAAGTCCTGGGATTATAGATATGAGCCCTTGAGCCCAGCCTGATCTTTTTTGCTTGTTTTGCATTTAACACTATTTCATCTGGAATTTATTTTGGTGAAAAAATTATGGTGTGTAGCTAAATTTCCAAATTACTAATCAGTTCTTCCAATAATATTTATTGATCAATCCATCTTTTCTTCATTGATTTGAAATTTCCCTTTATCATATACATGTAAGATTCTAAATGTACCTGGATATGGGTTTATTGTTATATTCCAAGTGCTTAATTATTCTCCAGTAATGAAATCATTCTGACGAACATATCTTCATAACATGTTTTAATATTTGATAAAACCAGAACCCCTCATTATGACTCAAAAATATTTTTTCTATTCATTCTCATGGTTAGTTTTTCAGATGATTTTTTTCCTAAACTTTTCTAAAATATGTATTTACGTGCACATGATCTGGAAAGTTTACTGAGGACAACTGATACACTTTATAGTTTACATTCAATTTTTGGTAATTTTTATTTATTTATTTAAATTTTTTATTTCAGATTAATATGAGGGTACAAGTGTTTAGTATACATTGTTTACTTTTTTAAGGTGAAGTTCAATTTGTAGTTGAGTCCTTCACAGGGTGGGGGAGTGGGGTTGCTGAACACCCTCACATTGTACACAGTAGGTGATACGTCATCAACTGCCCTCCCTCCTCCCCTCTCCCTTCTAGTCCCTTCTCCTCCCCCTTGCTAGACTATACTTGTGTTTTTTCTTTCATGTGGATGTGTAGGTATTGTACAGAGTATATTAGTCACAATGTACCATACTCATGTAATTAACCAATATTAATACTTCATTATCAAAGTCCACAGTTTATTCAGATATCCTTTTACTAGGACACCATATTACATTTAGTCTCCTTGTCTGCTTAGGCTCCTATTGGTTGCTCCCAGACATGAGAGCTCCCCTTGGTTTTGATGACTTTGATAGTATGGTGAAGTGGTTTTTACCATTAAAGAGGGGTTATAAAGGCTTTGGGAAGGAAGAACAGAGACATATGAAGGGCATGCTATCAGCATGACTAATCACTGTTGATGTTAATCTTGATCACCAGGCTGAGGTAGTAACAGTGTTTGTCAAATTTCTCCATTGCAAAGTTATTTTCCCCACCCTCCTTTCCATGCAATACCTGTTGGCAGGCAGTCACTGTGCACAGCCCACATTTAAGGGTGGGGTGTTGTATTCCACTCCTTAAAGGAGGAAGTATCTATATACAGTATTTGGAATTCAGCACAGGAGATTCTCCTTTATGTAGACTCATACGCATTTCTTTTCTGTGCTTTTCTAAATGGGAGCTATTCTTTCGTTATATACTGTTTGCAAAGCAGAAAATGAAAGATTTTTTTAAAGAAATTTATTTTGTAATCACCCATCTTATTGAGTTGTATTCAGTTGATTGCCTTGGGCCTTCTATGTATTTTCTGCAAATAATAATTTTGCTTCCTCCTTTTAATACTTACATGTGTTATTTCTTTGACTTATCTATTTGTATTGTCTAAAACACAGATAGGCAAACCTTCTCCATGAAGGGTCAGACAGTAAATATTTTAGGTTTTATTATATACAACCTCTGTCACAATCATTCAATTCTCCAGCTATAGTATGAAAGAGGCCATAGACTACACATAAATGACTGGGCAATGCTGTTTGAATAAAACCTTATTTGCAAAAACAGGTACTTATTTACAGATGGTCATTCTGGCAATTTACTGCCCGCTGGTCTAGCATCCAAACAATATTACATAGTGATGATGATGGTCGGTGCCTTGTTTTAATTTTGATTTTAAACAGAATGTTCTCATGTTTCATTAAGTATAAGGCTAGCTTTTGATTATAAATACAAACACACACAAACATGTATAGTTTACATAATGTTAAAGAAATATCCACCTTGTCCTATTTTCTCTGCAAGTATTTATTAGGAATATTGTTGAATTTTGTTAACTGCCCTTTTTGGCAACTGCTAAGTTTTGACATCTTGACCTATTTGTAGTGGAACCATCCTAAGGATTTTAGGATAAAACTTGTTTGGTCTTGGTTTATCCTGCTTTTGATTAATGTTACTGAATTATTTTTGTTATGTGTCTGTTGTTTTTACACTGATATTCATAAATAATAGTCATTTGTAGTATATTATTATGCTAACTTGTCATGTGATAGCATTCTATTATGCTAGCTTCCTACAAATGTAATTTGAAGTTCTTCCTTCCTATGGACATATTTTTATGCTTAGAACTTACCTGTTTATAGAAATTGTGAGCAAATTCGCTTATGAAACCACTTGGGTCTTGTGTTTTTCCAGGGAAAACTTTTTGCTAAGTTTTTGTCTTCCACGAGTCTTTTTTATTTAGGTTGTCTAGTAATAGTTCTTCTGGTATTAATTTCTGGTGATTCATGTGTTCTTAGAACATCATTTATTTAAGATTGTCAAAATTATTTTCTGAAAAGTTCACGAAGTACTATTTATGATTTTTAAAATTTCCTCTGCATCTGTTGTTGTTTGCCATTTTTCATTTCTAATCTTCTATATTAGTGAATTTTTCCCTTTCCTCACTCAACACAGCTATCCAGTGTTATCTCTGTTATGTTGGATTTGGTAAAAACAAAAACCAAAAAACAACTTTTGGATGCATTTTTAAATTCTGTTCAGGTTGTTTTTCATACTTTCTAATTAATTCACATCTGCTAGGATCTTTACTTCTTCATTCTTTAGGTTGATTTGATTGTTGTTTTCTAACCCCCTGAGAAGTGATGTTAGGCTATGACTCTTTCATCACTGCTTTGACTCAAAATTTAAAAGAGAAGCCTTTTGGGGGGGATGGGAGAGGGGTAAATTGTTCTTCTTTTATTATTCCTAATTTTATTATTTTATTGCATGTGGCCAGAGATAGTTTTATTTCTACTTTTGAAGAACTGACTGGCACTTTTATTTTTTTTTTTGAGACAGAGCCTCAAGCTGTCACCCTGGGTGGAGTGCCGTGGTATCACAGTTCACAGCAACCTCCAACTCCTGGGCTCAAGCGAGTCTCCTGCCTCTGCCTCCCAAGTAGTTGGGACTACAGGCGCCTGCCACACGCCTGGCTATTTTTTGGTTGCAGCCATCATTGTCGTTTGGCGGGCCCATACTGGATTCAAACCCGCCAGCTCAGGTGTATGTGGCTGGTGCCTTAGCCACTTGAGTCACAGGCGCCAAACCCTGACTGGCACGTTTAGTAAATCCTCAGAGATGATCAATTTCTACAAGTGTTCCATAAACTATGAATGTTTTATAAAGCTTTACATTTTTCTAAGAATAAAGTAAACATGCATTATTTCTTTCTTAGGACCAGGAGACCTGACTTTTTCAAGTTGGTATCTGTAATACCTGGTACTGTCTTTGACACATAGCTGTTACACATCCATAGCTGGATGCTGAAAGAAGGAATGAAAGAATACTGTCTGTACTCAGTGGTTTATTTTTCTCAGGTTAACTGGCCTTGGACAGCATCTCCACCCACAAGCACAAGACTGGTAAATCATATAGTCATTCATTTCATAGGGATCCATGGCAAAATGAGCCAATTAAGTTTGCAAACCCATCCCGGAAAAGTGCTACATATCTTGTTGCTGAATATCATTACAGTCAGTCCCAAGTGCCACACCAAAGGCAACTATTGTTCTGAGTTCTAGCACAAAGATTGATTTCGTCTATTTTTGAATTTGATGTAAATGGAATTGTATTGCAAATTTTCTTTTATATCTGGCTTCTTTTGCTCAATATAATGTCTCAAGATTCATCCATATTGTTGTGTCTTTCAGCACTTTATTCCTTTTTATAGCTGAGTACTATTTCACTGTACTAATGTAACACAACTTATTTATTTGTTTTTGTTTGCAAGCATTTGAGTTGCTTCAAGTTTTGAACTAGTAAGAATTAGGCTAAAGCTGGGTGCAGTGGTGCACACCTGTGACCCAGGCTACTTAGGAGACTAAAATGAGAGGATCACTTGAGTCCAGGAGTTCCAAGCTGTAGTGTACTAAGATCACAACTGTGAATAGTGACTACACTCCAGCCCGGGCAACACAGAGACACCCTATCCCTTAAAAAAAAAATTAACACTGCTATACATATTTCTGTATCAGTCTTTTTGTGAATATATGATGTCAGACTCATTTGAGAAAAAAATGCTACATACCTCCTTGCTGAATATAACTATGGTGACCTTTGAAGTACTCCCCTTGGGAAGCTATGCACTGATGCCAGTGCCTAGTCCACCCTTCAAAGCAAGTCTCCATTTCTGAAATGGCCATCAGAGCTGTTATCGTATGAGGTCTGACAATTAAGTTTGTGAATTCATCCCAGAAAAAATGCTACATATCTCATTGCTGAATATTACTATGGTCAGCTTCAAAGTACTCCCTTTGGCCATCTGGTAACCATAAGTAGGTTTTCAACCAGCCTCTCCTACCCCTGCTTGATTTCCACTGAGTTTTATAACACTTCCCTCTGTGCACACGTGTACTCCTCAGTTCTAATTTAATAGTGAGTACATGTGGTGTTTGTTTTTCGTTATTTACTTAACAGTTTTGTCCAAATTGTTATAAATGACATTAATTCATCCCTTTTTATGGTTGAGTAGTACTCCATGGTCTACATACACCATATTTTGTTAATCTACTCAAGAACTGAGGAGTACTTGGACTGATTCCACATCTTTATAATTATGAATTATATTGCAATAAACACTCAAGTGCAAGTCACATTTGTGCACAAGTACATTTTGATAAAATGACATGCTTTCCTTTGGCTAGAAGTACAGGATTGCTGGATCAAATGGTAGGTCTCCTTTTTGTTCTTTAAGGAATCTCTATACTGTTTTCTATGGAGGATATACTAATTTGCAGTCCGATCAACTGTGTATAAGTGTTCCTTTCTCTCTATATCCATGATAGCTACTGTTGTTTTTGAACTTTAATAAAAGCTGTTGTAACAGGTAAGGTAATATCTCACTGTGGTTTGAATTTGCCTTTCCCTGATGATTAGTGACACTGACCACTTTTGCATATTTTTATTAGCCATTCAGTCTATTTTCTTTGAAATGCTTCTGTTCATGTATTTTTCCCATTTTTAATAGGGTTGTTTGTTTTTGTATTGCTGATTTGCTTGAGTTCTTTGTAGACTCTGGTCATTAACCTTTTATCAGATGCACAGCTTATGAATGTTTTTCTTCCATTCTGTGGGTTAACTATTTGCTTTGTTGATTATTTCCTTCGCTGTGCAGAAGCCCTTTAATTTAATCAATCCCATTTATTTATTTATTTTATTTTTATTAAATCATAGCTGTGTACATTAATGCAATAATGGGGTACAATGTGTTGGTTTTATATACAATTTGAAATATTTTCATCAAACTGGTAAACATTGCCTTCACAGCATTTTCTTAGTTATTGTGTTAAGACATTTATATTCTATACCTAGTAAATTTCACATGTACCCTTGTAAGATGCACCATAGGTGTGGTCCCACCACTTACCCTCCCTCCCTTCCTCTCCCTCTCACCTTATTCTTGGGCTATAATTGGGTTATAGCTTTCATAAGAAAGCTACAAATTGGTTTCATAGTAGGGTTGAGTACATTGGACTTTTTCTTCCATTCTTGAGATACTTAGCTAAGAAGAATATGCTCCAGCTCCATCCATGTAAACATGTAAGAGGCAAAGTTTCTTTAAGCCTTTCTTTAAGACTGTATAATATTCCATGGTGTACATATACCACAATTTACTAATCCATTCGTGTGTGGATGGGCATTTGGGCTTCTTCCATGACTTAGCAATTATGAATTGGGCTGCAATAAACATTCTGGTACAAATACTTTTGTTATAATGTGATTTTTGATCTTCTGGATATATATACCTAGTAGAAGAATTGTAAGCTCGAATGGCAGGTCTATTTTTAGACCTCTAAGTGTTTTCCAAACAACTTTCCAAAAGGAACGCATTAGTTTGCATTCCTACCAACAGTGTAGAAGTGTTCCCTTTTCTCCACATCCACACCAACATCTCTGGTTTTGGGATTTTGTGATGTGGGCTAATCTCACTGGAGTTAGATGATATCTCAAAGTAGTTTTGATTTGCATTTCTCTGATGAATAAGGATGGTGAGCATTTTTTCATATATCTGTAGGCTGTACGCCAATCTTCTTTAGAGAAATTTCTCTTCAAGTCCCTTGCCCACCCTGAGATGGGATCACTCGTTTTCTTCTTGCTAATATGTTTAAGTTCTCTATGGATTCTGGTTATTAAACCTTTGTGTGAGATATAACCTGCAAATATCTTCTCCCATTCTGAGGGCTATCTGCTTGCTTTACTTACTGTGTTCTTGGCTGTGTAGAAACTTTTTAGTTTGATCAGATCACAGTAGTGTATTTTTGATGCTGCTACAATTTCCTGGGGGGTCCGCCTCACAAAATATTCACCCAGGCCAACTTTTTCAAGAGTTTTCCCTGTACTTTCTTCTAGTATTTTTATAGCTTCATTTCTTAAGTTTAAATCTTTAATCCAGTGAGAAACTATCTTAGTTTTTTTTTAAAGATTTTTTATTAAATCATAGCTGTGTACATTAATGAGAAACTATCTTAGTTAATGGTGAAAGGTGTGGGTCCAGTTTCAGTCTTTTTTATCTGGTTACATTTTAGATTTTCTATCTATCTATGATAGTCAGTATTCTGAAATAACATACTTAACCATAGTTTTATTTGTAATTTAATATTTTGCTTGGGTTTTGCTGAGTATCTTAGATCTGTAAGTCAATTTATTAAATAAATTTTGTGAAATTCTTGGCCATTATCTCTTCAAATATTTTGTTTCTGCATTCTCTTTCCTTTCTGGTTTTCCAATTGCCTATGTGTCAGACCATTCCATAATGTTCTACAGTTCTCAGATGCCATCTTCTGTGTTTTCATCCTTTCTCTTTAAGCTTCAATTGATTTCAGATTAAAGTCTATTGACTTGTTTTCAATTTCATTGCTACTTTCTTTTGCTTGTCTAGGTGCTTCTTTATCTCATCAGATAAGTTTGTCATTTATGATTTTTTTTATTTTTGGACCATCTATTTAATTTTTTCTTATAGTTTCCTTTTCTCCTCATATTGCCCATCTCTACATTCATGCATGTCTCCTAATAGCTATTTTAGCATAGTTATCATATTTTAAAGCCTTTGCTAATTCCATCATCTGGATTTCTTGTGGCCTATTTCCAGCTACTGATTTTTCTTTTGATTTCACATCACATGTTCCTTTTTCTTGATTTCACATCACTTTTTCTTTCTTTTTTCTCTTTCTCCTTCCTTCCTTCTTTCAGTTTTATTCATTACTGTACACCCAACTATATGAATAAAAGAAAAGTAGATAAAGACCAAGTAGATAATATTTAGCCCAATCCCAGCACTTTGGGAGGCCAAAGTGGGAGGATCGCTTGAGGCCAAGAGTTTAAGACCAGCCTGGGCAACATAGTAAGAACCTTGTCTCTACAAAAAATAAGAAAAATTATCTGAGCATGGTGGCATCTACCTTTAATCC
>CAUYQV010107891.1:0-26767 GCA_963574575.1 Galagoides demidoff
TGTTTTTAATTGGTTTATCAAAGATAAGGTAACGGTAGGTAGCTGGATTTATCTGTTGGCTTTCTATTCTGTTCCATACATCTACCTCTCTGTTTTTCTGCCAATACCATGCTGTTTTAAGCACTATCAATTTATAGTATAGTCTGAGGTCTGGTAGGGTGATTCCTCCTGCTTTGTTTTTATTCCTGAGTAATGTCTTAGCTATTCAAGGTCTTTTCTAATTCCATATAAAGCGAAGTATTATTTTCTCAAGATCATTAAAATATGACAGTGGGACTTTAATGGGGATTGCATTAAAATTGTAGATTGCTTTGGGTAATATGGATATTTTAACAATGTTGATTTGAGTATCTTTGTTTTAAGCTTTTTCATTTAATTAATACATTCGCGTAATTTAGTGTTAATAATAGTGTTTTTAACAAATTTCTTAAAAATTTCTTTCAAAATTTAAGTTGAATTTTGGGAAATAATATGGGTCAATTTCAGCACATCATGACTGTAATTTGACATTCCAGTATAAATAACTCATGTGTGGAAGACACATTTTCCATATGCTTCTCCTTTTTTTGGTCAACTAACAATGTTCTTACTAATTTCAGAATTGGTATGATTTATCTCTTAGTCTAACCATAACTATACAAAGAATCTGTACAATTAACATTAGGACATGACAAATGCTTAGTGAATTGTACCATTCCGGAATTTTCTTGTTTAGATTTGGATTTATTTGAAAATTGTTTAAATTATTTTCAGTGAGGAAACCGTGTAAATACAAATGGAAATTATAGGTTTTCTTGCAATATTTTCCTTTGTTTTACCTTTTAATACCCAAAATATGTAGCCAGGAATAGAATACATTGCTAGATTTTGATGTTCATAAGCAGTGTACTGTTTGCTCATTCAATCATTCATTCAACAATGAATGCCTACAATACAGTAGGTACAGTTCACATATTTAAAATGTGCTAATGTTGAGGGGAGTGCAAGATGGCAGTCTAGAGACATCTCCTTTATAGTCCTTCCCAGTAAAACAGGGAAAAGAAGACTCCTCCAGCTACCTGGCTGGGGGATCCTACCAGAAACATCACTCTGGGGGCATGGTGAAGCATTAGGGGACTCCAGGAGCCAACAAGGAGATCAGGAACTATGAATGATGTGCTAGAAGACACATGCCTAGGGTCAGGAAGAGGCTAGCCAGCCTTCTGGTAGCAGAATGATAGAGACAAAGAAAGGCCTGTCCTGCTGTTTTCTGTTATCGGACTGGGCTGCTTACTTACTGGGGATGCCTTGGAAGAGCTTAAGCAAGTTAGTGAACTTGAACAGCATCTGGTGGCCAAGATCAAATCACCATGCAGGATGGAACTCCCATCAGCTCAGCTACTAGAAGGGTACCACCATTGTGGGAGGACCACCAGAGAGGAACAGTTCACAGGGTCCTAGTGCATGACTGGGTCTGGCATGCCAGCTAAGCTCAGGCAGCATTCTTGGGGTGATTTGAATAGCTCCCGCACCTCTGGAAAAGCTACTTTATGTCCAGAGGGCACTGTCTGGAAGGTGAGCCTCCTAAGAAATCTGGCAACATCTTAATCCTGTATAGACTGAATGCTAGCAAAATGACCAAACTCTGATTGAGGAAAAATAAATCATGAAGATAGGGGCGGCTCTCCTTGGCAACTAGATAGTGGCTGTGGCCCCATCTTACATACCAAAACCAGCCTGTGTGTTTTACATCTCCTAATACCACAGCACCACCTGGTGTTTAGGCAATATATGGCAATACATATATACATAAATATTTTTAATTTTTTTTTCTTCTATACTCAATTTTTTTTCTGGTGCTTTTTGTTTATTCATTTGTTTGTTATTGTTTGTTTGGTTTAAGTTCATTGTATTTTCAGTTTTTTATCTTTACTTTCTTCAATGGCAAGGGTTCCATTTTTGCTACAGTTTTTCAACCCCTTTTATTATTTCTTTCTTTTTAATTGCACTCTTTTCTCTCTTTAGTTGCAGATTTTTCTCATTTCTCATGTTTCTCACATAAATTTCTCATATAACAATGAAGATATCCCATTCTTTATTGTATATAATTTTATTCTTAATTTTCTTTCTCCTTTTTGTTATTTTTTCTGATCTGCTTTATTCTATTTCATTTTGTATTCTATTTACGGGACAGAGCCTCACTCTAAGGACTGAGATAGGGTGTCACAGCATTGGTCTGGCTCAGGAAGGCCTTGAACCACTGGTCTAAGTGTCCTTCTAGCTTTGGCCTTTGAAAAGACAGTATTTCTGGGTCCCCACTTCAAAATACTGCTGATTTATTTCTATATTTGGTAGAGGTGGGGTCTTGACCTTTGCTAGGCTGGAAAGGAGCTTCTGACCTCAAAGGAACCACACAGAGTCCTGGAATTAAGGTGTGGGTCAAACCACCCTACTAAACACCATCATTTCTCCTGTCTCTCTCTTTTGTCTCTTTCTCTCCTTCTTCTCTCCTTTTTTCAATGTTTTCCTTCTACTCCCCCACCTTTTTTAACTTTTTATTCCCTTTCTTCTCACTCTTTACCCTTCTCTTCCTTTTGTCCCTATATCAAAAAGACAGTTCAACACCTAAGCACAGAGAGAAGGTAATTTAAAGTGAAGGAGGAAGTAAGAGGAAAAAGTTAGAGAAAGAAGTGAACAAGAACAAAGCACACATGAGGAGGAACTAACAGAAAATTTCAGGCAACATGAAAAAGCAGAACAGAGCAACCATACCAAGGGATCATGAAGTAGCTACTGCAGAAGATTCTACCTATAAAGAAATAATGGAAATCACAAAAAAAGGAATTTAAAATACGGATCCCAAAACAATGAAGGGAATTAAAGAGAAAGTGGAAAATAATTTTAAAAAATCCCAAAACAGATGCAAAATTGGATGAAAGATAGGAAGAAATTAGAAAGGATAAGCGGAGCTTCAGAATTAAAGGAGTCTATAAGGAAACTTAAAAATGCAATAGAAACTGTCAATAAAAGATCAGACCATAGAGAAAAAAGGATCACAGAGCTAGAGGATAAAGAACTTGAGCTAACCCTGGCATTTAAGAGACAGAAAAGAAGAGAGAAACAGCAGAGCAATCACATAGAGAGCTATGCAACTTCACTAACCATCCATACATGTGAATTACTGGTATCCTTGAAGGTGAAGAAGAATGACCCAAAGGAATTGAAACCCTACTGGAGAATATAATAAATAAAAACTTCCCAACCATCACCAAAGATTTCACACTCCTTTTAGAGGGACATTTAATTCCAAGTTATCTCAATACAAACAGTATCTCCAAGACTTGGGGTGAAGGGTTGGAAAACAGATTCCCATTTCAGGCAAATGGAAATCAGAATAAAGGAGGGTTGCAATCTTATTTTCAGATACAAGCAGGTTTGAAGCAACTAAAGTTAAGAAAGACAAAGATGGTAACTTCATACTGGTCTTCAATACAACTAGAAGACATTTCAATTCTAAATATTTATGCAAACTACTTAAATGCTTTCAGATTTATGAAACAGACCTTAAGTTCTCTGAGCAATATGATATCCTATAACAGCATAACATCTGGTGACTTTAACATCCCTCTTACAGAACTGGGAAAATACTCTAAATAGAAAGTGAATAAAGATACACAGGACTTAAATGTAACCATAATATAATTGGGTTTAATAGACATACACAGAACACACCATACCAAAACTAAGGAATATACATTCTTCTTATCAGCCCACAGAACATAGTCCAAAATAGACCATGTCTAGAACACGAATCAAACCTCAACAATTTAAAAGAATTGAAATTATACCTTATATCTTCTCAGACCACAAAGGTGGAACTCAACTCCAACAAAAATTTTCATCCCACACAAAGGCATAACAACCTTATGCTAAATGACAGTTGGGCTTGGAAGAGATAAAGGAGGAAATTACTAAATTCCTTGAGCATAACAACAATGAAGTTACCAAAACTTGTGGGTTACTGTAACCCTAAAAGGGAAATTTATCACATTATATGCCTACATCTGAAAAACAGAAAGAGATCACACTAACAGCTTAATGAATCATCGCAAGGCATATGAAGGAAAAGGAAGAGCAATCCAATCCTAACCTAGCAGAATAAAAGGAATAACCAAAATTAAATCAGAAATAAATGAAACTGCAAACAAAAGAAACATTCAGAAAATTAATGAAACAAAATTTTAATTCTTCAAAAAGATAAATAAAATTAATAAACCTTTGGCCAAAGTAACTAGAAACAGAAAAATAAAATCTCTAATAACCTCAATAAGGAACAAAAAAGGGGAAATAACACATGATGCCATGGAGTTATAAGAGATTATCACTGACTACTACAAAAATCTCTATGCCCAGAAATTTGACAATATGGAGGAAATGGACCAATACCATACCATCCCACCCCCCAGACTTAACCAGGAAGAAATTGATCTCTTGAACAGACCAAAATGAAGCACAGAAATTGAAGCAAAAATAAAAACTTCCAATAAAAAAAAAGCCCTGGACCAGATGGCTACACACCAGAAGTCTATCAGACCTTCAAAGAAGAGCTTGTACTCATACTGCAGAACCTTTTCCAAAGCATTGAAAAGGAAGGAAACTTCCCTAATACATTCTATGAAATGAATATCACCCTGATACCAAAACCAGGAAAGGACCCAACTAAAAAGGAGAACTACAGACCAATTTCACTAATGAATATACATGCAAAACTACTCAATAAAATGTTAGCTAATAGATTTCAGCTAGACATTTAAAAAATTATACATCATAATCAAGTAGGCATCATTCCAAGCATGCAAGGCTGGCTTAACATATGCAAATCTATAAATGTGATTTAACATATCAATAGAAGCAAAAACAAAGACCATATGATCCTCTCAATAGATGCAAAAAAAGCATTTAATAAAATTTGGCATCCTTTTCCATAAGAACACTTAAGAGGATAGGCAAAGGTGGCACATTTCTTAAACCTATTGAAACCACCTATGACAAACCAACAGCTAACATCATACTGAGTGGAGTAAAATGTAAGCTTTTCCACTTAGAACTGGAAAAGACAAGGATATCCTCTATTGCCACTACTATTCAACATAGCTCTGGAAGTTCTAGCCAATGTAATCAGGCAAGAGAAGGATATTAATGGTATCCAAATGTGGGCAAAGGAAGTCAAACACTTGCTCTTTGCCAATGATATGATCTTATACCTAGAAAACTCCAGAGATTCAACCATAAGACTCCTGGAAGTGATCAAGAAATACAGTAATGTCTCAGAGGATAAAATCAATGTCCACAAATCAGTAGCCTGTGTATGCACCAATAAAGCCAAGTTGAGAAGCTAATCAAATACACAATTCCCTTGACAGTAGCTTCAAAGAAAATGAAATACCTAGGAACATACTTAACAAAAGAAGTGTAAGACCTCTACAAAGAGAATTATAAAACCCTAAGAAAAGAAATAGCAGAAGACATTAACAAATGGAAGAACATACCATACTCTTGACTGAGAAGAATCAACATCATTAAAATGTCTGTACTACCCAAAACAATCTACAGATTAAATCCAATTCCCAGTAAAATACCATCATCATACTTTAAAGAACTGGAAAATATAGTTCTTTGTTTTGTTTGAAACCAGGGAAAAACCCTATATAGCCAAGGCAATTAATTATTAGTGATAAAAACAAAGCTGGATGGGGGTGGGACACAATTATAAGAGGAATTTTACCTAACAATTGCAAGCAGTATACCCAGGTTCTTCCTGGTTCTTTGTACCTCCAATGATTCCCAACTATAAAAAGAAATAATAACAATAAAAGTATAAGCCATTTTACCCAGAAAAAAAAAAAAAGCTGTATGCATCCCTCTATCAGACTTCAGGTTATACTACAAGTCCATAATGATCAAAACAGCATGGTATTGGCACAAAAATTGAGACATAGACATATGGAACTGAATAGAAAAACAAGAGATGAAACCTCTTAACATCTGATCTTTGATAAACCAAACAAAAGCATACAATAGGGAAAAGATTCCCTATTCAATAAATGGTGATGGGAAAACTGGATAATAACATTTAATAGACTGAAACTAGGCCCTCACCTTTCACCACTTGCAAAAATTGACTCATGATAGATAAAATATTTAAATCTAAGACACAAATGATAAAAATATTAGAAGAAAGTGTAGGAAAAATTCTTGAAGATGTTGGCCTGGTGAATGATTTTATGAAGAAGACTTTAGTGGCAGTCGCAACAATAACAAAAATAAACAAATGGGAATTAATTCAGCTGAAAATCTTCTGTACAGCTACAGAGACAAAAACTAAAACAAAAAGACAGCCTTCAGAATGGGAAAGGATATTTGCATGTTCTGAATCTGATGAAGGGTTGATAAGTAGAATCTAAGGGGACTCAAATTAATCAACAACATAAGAACAAACAATCCCATCTACCATTGGGCAAGAGATACAGGAACAGAACCTTCTCTGAGGAAGACAGACAAAGAGCTAACAAACATTTGAAAAAAACACTCATCGTCTCTGATCATTAGAGAAGTGCAAATCAAAATATCACCTAACCCCAGTGAAAATAGTCCACATTACAAAGTCCCAAAGTTGCAGATGCTGGTGCAAATTTGGAGAGAAGGGAACACTTTTACACTGTTGGCAGGACTGCAAACTAATATAGCCTCTTTGGAAAGAAGTATGGAGAATCCTCAAAGATTTCAAATTAGACCTCCTGTTTGATCCCATAATCCCATTACTAGGCAGCTACCCAGAAGAAAAAAAATCATTTTATCATAAGTACATTTGCACTAGATTGTCTCTCACAATTCAATTTACATTCACCAGGATATGGAAACAGCCTAAATGCCCATCAACCCAGGAATGTTAAACAAACTGTGGCCTAAGTATACCATGGAATATTTACTATTCAGCCACAAAAAGGATTTCTTGTATTAACCTAGTTGGGTTTTAAATACATTCTTCTTCATAAAGTATCATAAGAGTGGAAAAGCAAGTATCAAATGTACTTAGTACTAATATGAGGGCAGTAGATGATCTAACACACACCCACATAAGGGAAAAATTCAATTCAATTCAAGTTGCAGGGAAGGAGAATAGGGTGAAAGGGATGGAGGGAGGGAGATTGGTGTGCTTCCACTTAATGGGCACACTGTAAGGGTATATGGCACTCCTCTTGGGTGCAGGACATACTACAAGAGAGACTTTAGCTAACAAATGCAATTGTTGCAACCTAGTTGTTTGGACCCTCACATTAACCTGAAATTAAAAAAAAAATAATGTACTAATATTTATGTATTTCCACATCTCTCCCTGTCTCTACTATCATTCTAATGATTCTCTTAGTTTTCAGTGTTGGCTGCTTTCAGTCTATTCTCTATGGGGCAGTCAGAAGGGTTCAAACATTAATCAAACCATATAACTCTCCTCTTAGATGTCCTATAGGTTAACATCTAAATTCCTTACTAAGGCCAATAGTGTCTCCTGTAATCTGGCCCTACCTAACTCCTTCATTTCAGTTAAGTGATTCTTCTCTTTCTCTATTGACCTTTCTCTTCTTCAACATACCAATGTTATTCCTACCTTGAGGCAACTGCACTCAATTCCTTTGCCTGGAATTCTCTGGATCTTGGCATCCAAGTTCATTCTTGTCAATTTAGTTTCTGCTCAAATATCATCTCCTCAGAGAAGCTATATATGTAGCCACCAATTTAAGGTAGCTGATTAATTCATCCTGATGAATTAATGAATTAATCCACACTCTGATTAATTCATCCTTATGTCATAACATTGTTTAATTTTCATCATAATATTTATGACCATTTAAAATGATCTTATCTATTAATTTATCCCTGGTTATTGTGTATCTCCATTTTTACTTGAATCTAAACTCCGTGGAAGCAAACTCTTGTCTGCCATGATCTACCTTTGAATCTCTAGCACCTAGGAGACTATCTGACGTATAATTGAATTTTTAACAAATGACTGTTAAATTAATTCATAATGTCTGTATAGATAAGAGTTCATAACAGGAATAATTTGGACAACTTAAAACTAGGTCTCTACTTAGGCTAGGTCTCTAGAAAATTGATACATTCACCCATTAGGCACATGATTAGTATTATGTCATGGGCTGATCCACAAATTTGATTCTTAAAAAGATTAAGCTGTCACTTGAGCCATATTCAAGAAATTTTATTAGATTTGGTAATCTATAACTACACTTATTTCTGACCTGAACACTGTTATCTGTTGTCTTAATTCTCCATATTGAATATTTATAGAGCATACCAAGGTACCCGTCACTGCAAATGTTTCATGTTGACCAGTTGGATGGAAGTATTTCAAATTGTATATAGAAACAGCACACTGTACCCCATGATAGTATTAATGTGCACAGCTATGATTTAGTAAAAAAAAAAAAAAAAAACTATCTCTAATACATTTTAAATCATCCTTTAAAAACCTTATATTTTTATCAATTATTATGAGCTAAATTAAGATAATGCAAAGATTGTTATAATATGTTTGAAGATAAATTTCAATAATATAGTTTGACTTATTATACATTTGCTATGAATTTTAGAATATCAGTTACCAAGTATTCTTGGTCATAAGTAAATATTGATAGAGAAGCATGTATTTAATTATTTATAGTAAACATGCATATGTTAAGCCTTTATTTTTCTTTTTAATTTTGAACAGACTACAGATTTAGCCAAATCAAAGAAGACTTTTAAGGGTATTTTAGAGGCTGAACTTCTTTCCAAGGAAATAAATTGTCATTTAAATCCTTTAAAGCAGAAGTAACCTGATCAGATTTTCTCACTGAAAAATCATATTGGAGATTGTAAAAAGTTAGATAGTAGGGGAGTAAGATGTAAGAAGCTGTGTTACAAGGTCATTATCATGATTAAAATATGCTGATGTTCTGGGCTGGAAAAAGGCAGTGGTGGATGTCTAGGATAGATTCTAAAGCAGCAAGGCATCTTTTCCATTTGACTTAAAGTTACTATATTTGCATTTTGTTGACTTAAAATCTAATAAATCTCTAATTTATCCTGATGTTACCACAGATGATGTAGTCCAAAAATATTTAACCTACTTTTTTTAAAAACTCTAAGCTATTAAGTTAAACTATATAACCAAAAGCCACTGACTTAAATACTGTAATGCAAAACACATTTTGTTTTTTTGCTTTGTCCCCTTCTGCCCAGTAGCAGAAGAGGAAGGTCTAGGAAACCATTTCCTACATGGACCCTTCTGAAGTTTAACTCTGTTCCTCCTGTGCTCTGTTCACCAGTGACTTCATAGTGCATTATAAAAGGGACAGGAGAATAGTAGGATATTTAGATTTAATTTATACCAAAGGACCTCTGTAAGTTGACCACCCAAGGGACTTTAACAACATAGTCAACATGCAGTGGTGGTCAACATAAAGAATTAGGCCTGCTGTACTGATGCACACGTTGGTGCATGTCCTGTTTATGAAAATTATGTCAATTTACGGAGGTGATCAATGTAGGGAGGTGGTCAACTATGGATGGCCTACTGCATATTATTTAATTTGTATTTGTGATTAATACATAATCAGATATTTTCATTCAGGAGATGGAGTCTTACTGACCTCATAAAAGATTTTACTTTCTTTTTAAGACTGTAATTCAATAGGGATATTTCATCTTTCCTGACTAAAACTTCACTATAGAAGAGATAAAAGAACTATATAGTATTCTATGACTTTATACACTGAGCCCAATTTCTTTGAAAACTACTTTAAGCATTATAGACTTGATCAGAGACCTATAATCCATTGATGAAAGATACTGATAAGTCTAAGGGCTGCTTGTAAAATAAGTGAATTCTCTCCCATCACAATGTGTAAGCTGAGGCGCAGAAAACTTATGCTACGAATGTCCTGGGTTCTACCAAAGTACAGTTCCCAAGACTAAGACTGCATTTCATAAGCCAGAATGATTTTAAGAGTAAGCAATTATTTTAAGTTTTCCTTTCTATTCTTACAATGTGTTCCACTGAGGAATGTTTCATACAAGTTATTTCTGAGTCTTAAAGTTTGTTCCCCCTAATACTAAAGATATATAGTAAGACATAGGAGCAGACCTTTGTTCTCTTTCTCTGGCTGGTAAGTACACAGACATTGATGGTATTGTTTTTACTTATGTTTCTTAAAATAGTAATTTACATAATTTATCTAAAAGTTGTAAAAGTAAAGAATATGTTCAGGAAATAAAATATAGGGACGGCGCCTATGGCTCAAAGGAGTAGGGCATTGGCCCCATATACTGGAGGGGGTGGGTTCAAACCCAGCCCTGGCCAGAAAAAAAACTGAAACAAGAAGTAAAGAATAATTATTAAAACTGGCATTTTAGAGGTCTGTATTAGTTTGCTATGGCAGCCATAACAGTGTCACCAATTGGGTGGCTTAAACAATAGACATTGTTTTTATATATATAATGATTCTGTAGGCTGGAAACCCTAGATGAAGGTCCTTTCTTCTGAGGCCTCTCTCCGTGGCTGTCTCCGAGGAGATGGCTGTCTCCTCCCTGTGTTCACATGGTTTTCCCTCAGCGTGTATCTATGTTCTCATGTCCTCCTCTTATAAGGACTCTGTGGTAGGAGTCCACTCTAAGAATGTTATTCAACTTAATTACTTACAGACCGCAGCCCAAATATAGTCTCATTCTGAATTACTGGAGGTTAGAACTTCAACATATGAATTATGGGGGTGGAAGGACAAATTTCTGCCCCAAGAAGGTCATTGGTAATTTTAAGAAAGAAATTTTTATAAAATAGGGTGGATGAAAGTCTTATTTTTCCAAGCAAACTTCATAGAGTTTATATTTTAAAGAGAGGAGGCAAAAAAAATTTTTTTGAAGATAAATAATAATATACAACATTTTATGAGATAATGATAATAATGATAAAAGTGAAGCTGGAAAGGTGGGGAAAGACTTGAGGAAGAGGGCAGGGTGCTTATTGGGAGTAAGAATGGCAAGGAGGGGCGTGGTCTGATGAGTGACACTGGGAAAGAGGGTGGAGGGAAGTGGGAGAACAGTCTGTGCAGGTATCTGGAGGGAAGGGAAAGAGTTCCCACGAGAACAGCACAAAAGCCCTGAGCTGAGAGTATGTTTGGCTGTTCATGCACAGCAAGGAGACCAGTGTGTCTGTGGCCAACCAAGCCACTGGGAAAATGTACAAAATTAGGCTGAAGAAGCAGGTGGATTCTGAATCAGAGAGAGGTTGAAAAGTCCTGGTTAAGGATTTTGGATTTTATTCTAAGTACTGTAATGAGAAGCCAGTGAGCTATTTTTAAGGTGGGAAATGACATAATGACTAGATATTTATTTTACACTAGAACATTTTAGTTGCTCTTTAAGAGGGAAGTAGAAATCTCATCAACAATGAGAAAAATCTCTGTGAATCTCTGGAAACAGGGAAAGCAGTTAGGAGTCAAATGGTAATAGTCCAAGCAAGAGATGAAGTGAGCTTCAGCTCGTGTCATAACAGTAGAAGCGAGAAGCAGTTATAGTCAGGATTTATTTGAAAGAAGACCCAACAATACTTTCTGATGATTTGATGAGAGGTGTAAAAGGGGATTTGGCAGAATTCCATGGATTTAGATTGGCTCAGTCATCTACTGAAATGACGGACAGAATCGTCTACTGAAAATAGATGGCAGAAGGAAATGAGTAGTTCAGATTTTGACATGCTGAGTTCAACATGCCTATTAGATGTCCAGGTGGAGGCAGATGAAAAAGGGATCATTCAGCCCAGCCAAGAAACCAGCTGAGGTCAGATGACATAAAGCTTGTCAGGAAACCAACTGGCACAGTTATATACCTTTACTTGCATTGCATACCAGCCTGGATACAAACACGGAGATAGCAGATGTTTGTTAGTGTTGCCCAATGTTGGCAAATTACGTGGTTAATATCATCGGAGATCAAGCAAACCAAGGATTTATTACTTCTAGCTAAAGAATAATTTAAACAGCTGAACAGTGTGTGTCCATTAAATCTTTTTAGCTGTCAGTAACAAACTCTTAGCTCAAAATTGCTTCAGGAAGACCTGGTAGAATCAGTGTCTCAAAAATATAATTTAGGAACAGTTACTTAAGAGTTGTCAATATCAGTTTCATTTGCAGGCTTGCCCTGCTGTGGTTGCAACCATCTACAGTGGTGTTAGGTATTATTGCACAGACCCTCTGAAAAGGAGAGGGTCTTTTTTGAAGCTATAGCATCAAATGATATACCTTTCTCAGAAACCACTTGTTCACCCTTCCCAGAATGTTCAGAACTCTGTCACTAGTAAAATGTCATTTCCATGATTGCTCAGACTGATCAGGATGTACCTCTGATCTGAGGCTGAGAAAAACTTTCTTCAAGGGTGAATATTTGAACAAAATATGAAGAGTGTATTAGCAAAGAAGCAGAAAGAAAATGATTTATGCATAATGTTCAAAGGTAAATAATGAGATAAATAAACATAGAGATAGGATATGCACTTAGGGAAAAGAGAGAAGAGGAAATTAGGCCAAAGATCAGCTTCCTAAAAGTGGAGAAAGGGATTGGAAAATTACGGAATGGCAGGATTCTTCAAAAGGCAGGATTATTTTTTATTGTAGCAATAAGGAAGTCTCAATCAATGTGGATACTAAGATTAAAATCAAGACTTATGAGATTGAGGAAATTACTAAATATTATGTTTTAAGCTGAGTTGTAAGAACTCTGATTCAAAGAAAGTCACTAAGCAAAAGTTTACTAAAGAATAGTTATATAGGCAAGTAGAGAGAAATACTTAAGGAATGGTTTTAAGGCATCATTGCTATAGGAAATTGTAAATATTTTCGTTTTGTTTTCTATTTTAGATTCATTATTCCCCAATTCTGAAATCTATGCAGTAACTTCTTAACACCAAGAGATACACTTGGTGGTATCCTCTAAATTGAGAATGTGTACTGGGAGGGTAGAATCAGGAGACAATATTGCTGAAGGGCAAAAAATGGAACCCAGCATGAGAAGGAACTCTCATGTATAATCAGTGCTTTGGAAAATGGGGTTGGAAATTAAACAAATTGATTTTTTTTTTGGTAGAATGTAATTGCATCAAAGTTTCAGAAAATGACACATATCGTTTTTCAAAGATGAATTTATTTTTCTAAATATTTGGTAACAGCAAAATTCTAGTTTTCCTAAGTAGTAATCTGTTTCACTTACCTTGTTTGCATAATACCAGTATTTGAGAAATTTTGCTCAGGTTGGTCTCAAATTCCTGAGCTCAGGCAATCCACCCATATCAGCCTCCTAGAGTGTTAGGATTACAGGTGTGGGCCACCACACCCAGCCTGAGAAAATGAATAATCTTGTACAATGCTATATATGTAAAATTATAAGATCAATTTTGCATTTTTCTGTGAATGTTGATTTATTAACGGCATATAAATTGCACTAAGATATTTCTTCTGTATATTCAAATGGATTGGAAACATCCTATTTGATTTTCCAAGTAGATTGGAAACATCTTAAAGATGAACTATTAATATTAAGATAGATATACCTCCCCTCAAATCAGAGGATACTGTTTTATATTTTCCCCCAAAATAAGAGTAATAAATAAGTGAATCAAAGCAATAAGATTATGCATTAACCATCAAAACACCATTTCAAAATTCATTTTCCTTTGAAACATTATAGATTCTGTTGAAATTTGTAACCCTCTCGGGAAGATACAAACACAATTTTCTGTTCTGAGGAGGGAGTTGGGTTTTAAGTTTTCTTTCCTGAGGGCGGACACTTATTCACTAACTCATAAATTTGAAAACCATTTAGAAAAGAAAGTGAGTTTGTTGATGTGAAAAAATAAAACCCTAGATATTTCTCACAAATCTAATTGGAAACCTTTAATGCTATAAAAAGAGGGAACATAAAACACTTAAACTGGAAAGTGGCATGTCAACATATTAAAATGATCCATTTGCTACTACATTAGGGACCAGCTTTAGTGATTCATGGAGGAACATTTAGGTCTCAAAGTACTTCTCAGAGTTGGGCAAGGCTAGAAGCCAAGCCTCTTGGTAGATCATTCACAGTGTGCAAGCAGTGTGAAGAAGAAAATGCCACTCCAGAGGCAGTCTTTATAGATACCTTTTACAGAATGAGCCACAGTAAAAGAAAACAAATGATTTTAGAGCAATTTCAATAGCATGGACTTCTCCAGCCAATAGTCTTTTCTCGATAAGCTTCCATTTCAAGGCTTGCATACTTCACTCTCATCTGAGCTTATTAAAAATGATTTCAAAAATAAATTGCCCATCTTGAATCAGATAGCCAGGAGTGGAAGAAAGAGTCAAAGATGCTGCAGATTGAGGAGGACTGGCCCCACAAGACCCCTTGCCCATGGGAGATGCCTTATATCCATATGTGCCTGGCCACTAGGAATGTCTAGGATAACAACATCTTTTTAGATGCCTTTGTCTCTTAATTTGTATAACTCCTCATTGCTGCTGATTTTGTTTTATGCCCTGCCTTAGCCACCTACTGGAGGTCACAAGGCAGAGTTTCACACTTTAGTGAGAATTAGAATTTGAGGGGTCCTTGAACTGGGAATGGGAAAAAATATATTATAATTTTCACTAATTTCTAAGGGAAATTTACCATTTCTTTAAATATGAATTTAGATAACAAATCACTGTCACCAATAATAATCATGGTGTTAAAGTGTTACTTCTTCAAAAATATGAAATTTATTTAACCTGCTCCTGCATCCTGTTACTTAATATGTTGAAAAGAACACCATTTTAATGGGGATAGTAAAGATATCTTTGGTTTCTTGACATTTTTATAAATACATTTCAGATCACTGTCACTCTCTCCAAAGGACTTGTTTCTTGCTTATGTTATTTCAATGTTTGTATATGTAGATGATCCTTAAATTAATCTGTCCTCTCAGTTCCTAGAAACCCTTCATCATAATTAGGATGTTCCTGCCATGACTCCAACCTCCAGTGTCCTTCTTCATGAGACATCCTAGCCTTTGACCACCTTCTATCTTTACTCCCACTTCTAGTACTCAGACTCCTAGACTCTCTCATCCCCCTCCCACCCCACCCAGGAAACACAAGCAAGGTGATCTGACCACTGTGTGTATGTCCTTTACATTCCTCATGTCCTTGGTCTCTCCATATCTACTGCAATGTCACAGGCACAAATTATAATTATGTTGACCCACAGCCCCTCAACGTCCCTTTTTCTTCCCTCAGTTACTGTACTCACATGACTGAACCATGGATTAGATCTAACTCACCACTAGCTCCATGCCTATATTCTCTCAGATAAAGGTGGAGCAGAATGCCAACGTGAAGGGTGGTTTGACCTTGAATCCATGACCACAAAGCTCAAGTGGGCCCACAGCGCTTTGGGCCATGACTAGGTTGTCCCAGCACATCTTCTTTCTCTTCCCATCCTCTAGACAACTGTTTCACACCTGCTCCTCTTTCTTTAAATTTTCAACACATCCTTCCTATCTTTCCTATTTAGTCAATGACCCTGTTTCTTATTTCTCTGAGAAAACAGAAGCAATCTGAAGCAGCCAACACCTCCGTATGTGCCCAGGTCAGCTGTCTTTTCTCCTAATATTCTGGCTGTATACTCCGTATTCTCATCTCAGGGCAACCTCTCTGCATGTGATCCAAATTCTAACATGTCTTGCTAATTAAAAAATATTGCTTTAGCCATTCTTTCTCTTCTGCTTCATGATTTTTCTTTTATCTATTTGATTTTTCTCATCATTATACAAGCATTGTGCTGTATTTCCCATCTTTTAAGGGGAAACAAAAACTCACAAGTGAAAACGACAAAATAAAAAATCTCACCCTGTATCTAATGCATAATTTTATGACCTTCTGCAGAGTTAAAACTCAACAAATAACTTGTTCATCTTCATCACTTCTTATCTCTCTTCTCAAACTCTGTTTGAATTTGTTCCAATCCAGCTTTCACCACAACAGTGTTCAAAATAGATCTTGTCCAAGTCACCAGTGACCTCTTGCTTCTCATCTGGGAGTAGTTCCTTCCCTAACCTCTTAGAAACATTAATGTATTTTGCTACTTTCTCCTACTTGGCTTTCTGATTTCTGACCAATCTCTCTTGAGTTTTCCTCCCCCTCCCAAGCTCCCGTGTTCACTCTCCTTTGCTGGTTTCTGATCATCCTCTAACCTTCGAACTTTCATGTCTCTCAGGACCCAGGGCTTCAATATCTTTCTTCCCCTTAGTCCCGTCTCAAGCCTTTAAGTGCAGCACAAGTGTATATGCTGAAAACAAGCCAAACAATCAAATGTCAATCTTGTGTGCTTTATCCAGTTGCCTGATCACTATCTCTAGTCAGATAACTAAGTTGAACTTTTTCCCCCTCTGTATTTGCTTTTTCTGCAATTTTACCCATTTCAGTAAAGTATCTCCAATCTTTCTTGAAGTCACCTTTGACTTCTTTTTTCTTTTACCTACCACATCCATTTTATCAAGAAATTGTGTTCATTTTACCTCTAAAATATATCTAGAAATATCCATGTTACTGCTGCCAGCCTGGTCCAGCCACTGGGCTCTGTCTCCAGGATTGTTGCACCAGCCATCACATGGTTCTCTTTGCTTTGCACTTAGTGTCTACAATTCTTGATAAATGAACACAGTGAACATTTAGCAGTATGGCAGCTTTTGTCACTTTTGTGCTTGAAAGCTTTTAATGGCTTCCCAATTTCCTAGGGATGAGACCAAATCATATTCATATTTGTAATTTGCCTGATGTCTGTCATCCTTCATCTCTACATTAACTCCCTGGTTCCTGAGCTATAAGCCTGTTTCTGTGAAGTTTTTTTATTTGATTTCCTCATATCCTACAAAATTTGACTTCTCTGATCAAGATGCCTATAAGCTTATAAATAGGTATACACTTTTATGCTCTATGTACTTTGATTATTTAGCATAGATATATTCTACCCTTTATGTATAGAATGAGAAGAATTGTATCTATTCTTTATATGAGTAATAAATGAACAAATTAAAACCTAATTTTATGTGTCTCAAACCTTCGTCACCCAGTTCCAAGCAGATTCATGCCTGGGAGAGAGAGACAATCCTCTGTATCAGTGTTTCTCAAACTCTCTTTATTCTAGCCTCCCTAACAAGGCTTGTTACACATTATTTTTTCCCCTGGAAGTTGTTAGTACCCATAAAATGTTAATATCACAAATACATTGTTCTTCTATTAACATATCATGGCCCTTTGCAGATAGGAAACGATTATAATAGAGCTGACTTTTTCACACCCTAAGAACCCACCTTTCCCTTCCTTGGGAGCCATAACGAGCTTGCAGGCTGTGTGGAGAGGTCTCAGTCCATACATCCCTGGAGATACAATCAATTCTATGAATCAGTCAACTCAAAACTTCTGTGAGCTATGTTGATAGAATATATTGTTTTATACCCTCATGGAATTAATTTTTTTTATTGAGTTGTACTTTAGTATTCTGCTGTTGGCTTAGGTCATTCTTTCTCTTAAAGAAGAACAAAAGCAAAACAATAATTACACAACATTTACTGCCCTATTATTCTATAATTGTTAAGGATATATTTTGCTGCACTACACAAAAAATGTTTTCCATTCAAATAACCATGAACAAAAATTCTCTCAGTTAGGGCTGAACCTAGAGAAATGAGCACCCTGGTCCAAGCTAATAAATAAGTATTTAATATTAAAAAAAATAATTTGATACAGTACAACCTTTGTAAGTTGACCACCCAAGGACTGTAACAAACTGGTCAACATACAGAGGTGATCAACACAAGGAAGTAGGCCTTTTTGCTAACATGTATATAGGGAGAATGTCAGTTCTATGACAATGAGGTCAACGTAAGGAGATGTCAATGCAGGGAGTTGTTCAACAATGGAGATTTTAATGTATTTAATATTAAATGAGGAGTCTTAAAATTCCTATACAGTATGTGTTTAATGGAGAGGATGAGATCTTACTAGAGGAAGGATACAAAGGAGGACCATTTCTGTCTAAACTCTAGAACAGTTCATCTCCTCATGTCCACCCTACACAAACACACTGGAACAAAATAAAACCTACAGTTAAATCATCCATTCTTTGTAAGCAGTTTAGACATTTCTTATTAGAGTATATTTACTAGGACCCTTATTGCCCATATATGCACTCTAAGTAGGTTCTCAATGTCTTTTTTCAGTACAGGAATCTGAAAGAACTCCAGGGGAGAGGATACAGTGGTGAATAGCACTCTCCTAATTTTTCGGATTTCTAGTACTGTGTTAGCATCCAGTACAGATTGTTATCCTGGATACCTGCCCCACTAGACTGTCCCTTAAATTGTTCTGTCTTAGGACCAGAAGTAGATAAGCTTTTCTTTAGACATTCCTTAATTTTAACTGTTAGACAATAAAATTAATAACTGGTCTGTTTTTCACCGTGTATTGTGAGGCCAAAGCTGAGAGCCAAATCTGTGACACACCTCCGGCACAGTAGAACATTGTAGAGTTTATTTTTAAAAATGTGTGAATGTATGTGTAGTGCTTTAAAAAAGTGCCTGAAACATCATAGACACTTGATAAATATTAGTAATATTAGCACTAGGATTAGTTGATGTGGGTCCTATTTGTGTATTATCTTTTGTCTCATTTTTCCAGCTTTATAGTTTTCCCACTTTTGGTTGTCTTTTTTCATTAGCATACTTTATTATTGAAAAGAATCTCAAGGCCTTTTCAAAATGTGATGGCAAGTAACTTGGAAATAAATATTTATATTTCATTCTCCAAATAACCTGACAAAGCATGTAACTCAGTACTTGTGATTTTTTTTCCAATGAAACTAGCAAAAACATTATCTAAATAAAGACTGAAAGACGAAGTTCATACATGTCTTAACATTTATTTTATCCTCACCAACTGTAATACATGAATCAGATTGTAGCTTATGCTTTGTGATTAAGTGTAAGCTAAAAAGAATCCTTAAACTATTAAAGTTTAAATAATAAAATTGTGTTCTAAAATGTGAGAGCCAGTAAAATCTAAAGATAAAATTCTTAAAATAGAATAGTCACAAGAAGAAAAATAAGCCTGATTAAAAAGCACTGATATATTTAGGATAATAATTTTTATAGCAAATAAAGAACTGCCATATGTGATTCTAAGATTACAAGGAGATTTTAACCTAAGAGGAAATCTAACACACTCAGCAAACCATTTAACAAAGATTTGAAGCAGAAAAATAATGATGCTACTACATTTGAAAAGTACAGTTTCCTAATTCTCATATTCTTTCAAGTATCTCAAGGACTTTAGTGACATCTAAGCTTGGTTTGGAGCAAGGCTTGGTTTTTATAAATGGAAGGACATTCTTTTAATATCATCACTACAAATGGCTGACTAAAATTCCAAACACGTACATATACTATCTATAGGTACCTGGTACCCAAAATGAATGTGATGTAGAGAAAAAATAATTCACAGATACCACTTATTCAGCTATAGTTTCCTTTATGGTTTTCAAATATTTTTTTTTCTACCAGTAACACAGAGTCAGTCCTTCAGAAGATTGCTCACCTCTGGAATCCCTGGTTATTTTGTGATTTTGTTAATTGATATGATCTTCATATTTTTTTGTGTTTTTTTTTTTTTTTTTTTGCAGCTTTTGGCCAGGTCTGGGTTTGAACCCACTACCTCTGGCATACGGGGCCGATGCCCTACTCCTTTGACCCACAGGTACCACCCGGATATGATCTTTTTTTTTTTTTTTTGAGATGGAGCCTCAAGCTGTCCCCCTGGGTCATGGCATCACAGCTCATAGCAACCTCCAACTCCTGGGGTCAAGTGAGTCTCCTGCCTCCGCCTCCCAAGTAGCTGGGACCACAGGCGCCCGCCACAACGCCCGGCCATTTTTTTGTTGCAGGCATCATTGTTGTTTGGTGGGCCCGGGCTGGGGATTCGAACCCGCCACCTTAGGTGTACGTGGCTGGCGCCTTAGCCGATTGAGCCACAGGCGCCGAGCCCGGATATGATCTTAATATTGATGATTTTGTTGGTGGAACATATTTTTTTGCATCTCAGTGAAGCTACATGTTATTGTCTTTGTTTTGGGTTTTTTTTTTTTTTTTTGCCATTTCCCCTAGGATATTATCTCTCCCTTTATCAAAAACTTTTAACTAGTGTTTAATAGATTTAAAATAACCACAGTATATTTAAACATCAGTACCAGAAAAAGATAAAACTATCTCATATTTGTTCAGTTATTGCAGCTTTAGAACTTTGGGTTCAGTTACAGAAATGAAGAATTGTTTAACTTAGAATTTTATAGAGTTTTCTTACTCTGATTTTTCTTTATCCTTTTTCACCCATTTGTCAAATGAATAAAATTTATCACTAAGGTAAGAGCCTCAATAACTCTACTGTCTTTTTATTTTCTTATTCTTTAGGGAATATACCAGCTATTAATTATGTTCTGGACGGTTTTTAAAATACTAGTCAATATTTTATAAGTCTGATAAAGGAAACATGTTTTATATATGCATTTTATAGGCTAATTCCCTTTCATTAAAGGGGGAAAATGTGGCATTACTCTCAAAAATAAAATAAAAATGACTATGCTTTTTTATTATTGTGAGATTTTTTGGAACTGTATAGTGTTTTAAAGTTTCTGTATTATCCTACATGAAATAAGTTTTACATTGTTAATATCCAAATTTGAGATTAATAAATGAGTAATGGATTTTGCTATAAGTTATACATTGATATTTGCAGAAGAGATAGAGAAAATATATTACAAGCAATAGGAAATTCAGTATTTTAAGTATTTCCTAGAGCATATTTAATTGCAAGCATTTCTCTCTAAATTAATAATAATTATTGTCAATGCCTAGTATCTTAGATTATATATTTTTCCTGGAATATATTGATAAGGCAAGGTTAGCTATACAAAAGTTAAAAAAATCAAAATGAGGATATGATCACAGAGGGTCTCTGTTTTAGCAGGGAAAGAAATGATTATTCTCCCCTCATTTGAAACTTGAACAAATTTCCTGTGCTTATAATTAACCCATTGATAATAAAGGCCAAGCACTTATCACAGTGTATAGCAGTTGCTTAGTTATTGTATTTATCTTCAGGCGTTACTAAAACATGCTATAAGCTAGCACATGTATAACGTGCTTCAGAGTAGTGTCTAACATTATCAATTGCATTGTTGTCTTTAACTGAAGAATTCATAGTTCAGTTATTAGACATATGTTACTCAGAGGTTGTCAAGTGTTGGAATACATTTTTTCAAATTTAATAAATTTCCACTTATATGGGTTAATTTTAAAATATATCATTTAATACACATTTTCCATATATATGTGCCATTTAGTCAATGAACAGTGTCTCCTTTGTGGCTTATCTCCAGCCATTTTTAATTAGACAAAATGCAACATTACACATTTGAAAACTGAGGATTAGGCACCGTTCCAAGGAGCAAACATTACTGTTGGGGCTGTTTTCCCCGGGTTAATACTTTCTCTGACATTTAAACAAGTGTCTGAAATATAATCTAACAGAACATGTATTTGCTTTCCATTATTTATGTTAAAAAAGATAATGGTAAAATATTTTCTTAAATCTTAAGGGATTTATATGCTTTCATCTGTTGGAATGTTCTACAAATTAATAAAATGGAAATTAATGAAAGGGAAATTGATGTGCCTTAGACCAGGTGTGGAAAACCTTTTCATCTCGAAAGCCTGTATTAATTTAGCTGCAATGAAATAAGGCCACATTCAGGAAACTTCAATTAGATATACTTAACCATGTATAGAATTTTGTTAGAATCTAGCTACTAAGTACTTAATAATCTCAAACAATGAAAACTATTTGTTAATTTTAAAATTAACTACACTTTTAATGCCTTTGCTGTGCCTGTGTTCTGTTGGAAAGCCTCTGAGCATTTGGTTGCAATATGGAGCTCCAGTTTCAATTGATCCTCTAGATGGGTATCAGCCGTTCGTGACCCTAAGGGCATCTTGATTTGGGTTGGGCAGAAGAACCTAAACTGGGAGCAATCCGTGGTTGAAATGCCAGAAAGCAATCTTTGGGCCTGTTGCTGAAGGCGAGGGCATCCTACTCCATTTTTCCACATTTCAGTTGGATCTTTCTTAGCATCAAACAATGACTTTCAAAAGTCATTTATGGAGAGCTCAATTCCTCTGTAGTTTTTTAGGTTCTTTGGTGATACCAACTAGGAAAGGCTGAAATACTAATCTGAGTGTAATTCATGATTCTCAAAGTCAGTGAACCTTTCATTGTATTTTCCAATTAATGGGTCTGTAACTGCTGCGTATTCCTCACGTGTTTCACATATACCATCCTGCTCATCAGTGACTTTTGCTAACTGGGGAAAAGGTTCATCTGAAATTTCCTTTTAAAGAAAAGTGTTTTGAAAAAAAGGTAGCTTTTTTTCAGAATACTTGTTTTTTTGTTGTTGTTTTTTGGGTTTTTTTTTTTTGCCACATATCATGTATAGATTTAGTTTTACTTTATAAAGGAATATACTCAAGTCATTTTTATTTGACACAATATCACACAGAAATGCTGCCTTCCTGCAGAAATCTTTTTACAATTCTCATTTCTGATTCTGTTCTTCATAAAATTGAATTATCTGTTCTTGCAAATCCACACTGAATACCTCATCATTCAACTTTAGCTTTTACGAACCTGACTGTGTTGTGTTTGCACCAATATAGTTGACAATACTTAGAACTTGCTGCAAAGTGTCACTTGAAATAGTAGCTGTGGCACACAGATGAAAGAAATGACAGTATTTGGATCTGTTAATTTTTTTTTTAATCTGCACAATAAATCCTTCATGTTTTCCTGTCCTAGAAGGTATACCATTTATACATAACATTTGCTGAACTTAACAAATTCACAACAATTATCTTGAAAATAGTTGAAGATATCTATTCCTCCTGTTCTGTTCATAAAAGTGCCCCAAGCAAGTAACTCTACATAAAAAAGAAAATCTGTTATGACCTAAATGAAGACCTGTGCCAAGTCAGTAGTATCCTTGATTCATTATTCTCAAGCAATTTAATAATATGTATTTTCTGTTTAAAATATTACATAAAGTTGAAGGCTAATTTATGGTGCCAATCAGTTATGGTTCTCCTTAAAAGAAGCAGTTGTTTGTACTTCTAAACTTGACGGAGATCTAAGCATCCCACAACTTCGAGAAGGCATTATTCACAATTTCTACATCGCTGAATGGCTTCCCCTTTCTGTGTATCTGTGAGCTACTTTATAAGATGCTTCACTGGCATTATTTCTGGATTTTACTGATGCTTGGAAGAACTGTCTTTTCTTTTGCTTTTCATTTTCATTGCTTTAAATTTCTGCAATACAGTCCTTTGTGCCTCTCCCTCTAATTTAACCTATTTGTGGTCCTTAGAATGCTGATGAGCCTTGAATTTCCTTAATATTGATGTTGCCGTATCACAAAGCAAGCACATCATCTTATCTTCAGCAGAAACAAGATGATAGTGCAAGTCCAAATCCTTCATGAAAGAATTTATTTCTTTTCTTCAACATTCTCTTGGTCTACTTTGACATGATGGGCTGTTAAGCAGACAGAATTAAAAAATATTGTTGAGTAGGCAGCATATGTGGCTCAAAGGAGTAGGGCACCAGCCCCATATGGCGGAGGTGGAGGGTTCAAACCCAGCCCGGGCCAAAAACTGCAAAAAATAAAATAAAATAAAATATATATATAGTTGTAGAGCTATGTAAAAATTGCAAAAGATAAAATAAAATATACATGTGTGTATATATATATATATAGTTGTAGAGTTATTCACAGATTTCACTTCAAACAGAAATGGTGCACCATTGTCAAAAGTTGACAACAGACTGGCATACTCAACCCCCATAAACCCTCACCTTCCTGTGGTTAATGGTGTCAGTCAGGTGGGAGAAGTTCGAAGAAAATTATGAACACAACAGCTGTCAATTTAACCCATATAGCTTACTGACATCCTAGAACAGTGGTTCTCAACCTTCCTAATGCTGCAACCCTTTAATACAATTCCTCATGTTGTGATGACCTCCAACCATAAAATTCACTTTCGTTGCTATTTCATAACGGTAATTTTGCTACTGTTATGAATCATAATGTAAATATCTAATATGTAGGATGTGTTTTCCAATGGTCTAGGGATTGCGACCCACAGGTTGAGAACCATTGTTCTAGAATGAAGGTCAATCTGAGAGGGTTATTTCAGTGAAACTTATTTTATTCTTTGGTATTTTAAATACACTCATTTTAAAAATAAAATAAAAATATAAAAGATGAACAAAACTCTAGTAATAAAAATAAAAGGATTTCTTCTATAAAATTTGAGTTCAGTCAGAAGGCCTCACTTAAGGACGTGGAAGGCCACAGGTACCCCACCCTGCCTTATAGGATTAACTATAACTTTATATTAAATTAGATTATTATAAAGCAATGGTTTAGAATAAGAGTTTTCTTCCTTTTTTTTTTTTTTTTTTTTGCCATTTTTGACTGGGGCCGGGTTTGAAACCACCACCTCCAGTATATGGGGCTAGTGCCCTACTCCTTTGAGCCACAGGCACCACCCAAGAGTTTACTTCTTTGTTGAATATCAAGGATTATTTTCATTAGCTTTTCTCTTTACTAATGCATTTCTCGGTAAATATTTTGTTATTTTCGCAACAGAAGGGTCTGCCACGTCTCTCCTTGTTGCATCTCCCTCCTCCGCCAGGAAATTTCTTGTCAGTGGCCACCTGCAGGCGTCCCTCCTTTTGGCTCTCATGGTGTCCTTGAATTTCTGAGCACTTTCAGTCTTTGGCAATAGCACTCTCCTTGTGGTACCGTAGTTGGGTACTTGGTTGTGGGTCATTGCACTCAGCTGTGGTCTTGGAAGGGCCATTGAGGGAGAAGAAAAACATTGCTGCATTGACTGCTGAGCACGGATCATAGTAAGTTTTCATTAAATTGAAATTCATCAATGAATGTTTAGCAGTTAATTTTTTTCTATTCTATTGAAAGTACAGAGCAATCTTAAAAAAAACAAGAAAAAAGGAAAGAAAAACTGAATTGAACTGAATCACAAATTTTTCTTTTTCTTTTTTCTGAGACCGAGTCTCACTCTGTTGCCCAGGCTAGAGTGCCTTGTGGTATCAGCCTAGCTCACAGCAATGGCAAATTCCTAGTCTCAAGCCATTCTCCTGCCTCAGACTCCTGTATAACTGGCATAACAGGTGCCTGCCACGGTGCCCAGCCAATTTTTCTATTTTTAGGAGAAACAGGGTTTCACTTTTGTTCAGGGTGGTCTTGAATTCCCGAGCTCATGCAGTTCTCCCACCTTGGCATCCCAGAATGCTACAGAATGGCAAATTTTAATAACATTCAGACATTTCCTGCCTCCCTAGCTAAAACATCCAGCAGCTTTATCTACAAATTGTGTCAGGTCCATGTACCTTTCTCAGCAGTGACTTCCTCTCCCTTCTCTCTCAAATCACAACCTAGGATCTGCTGTTTCCACACAGACGTGATATGGGTACTTTGGTCTCCTCTCAACTTTGTGCAAACTTGGAGGTCTAGAATAGTTAACATGTAATCAGAATAGCCATGATCTCTCTCGACTTGGCTTAAATGGTGTCCTAAGTCCTAGTTATGACCATGTTATATCCTTCAGTTTGGGCCTGGCTAGATATCTTTTCCTTCTAGTGCCCGTTACCAGAATTCCTCGCAATATGGCCTGCAGAAACCACAGATGAATGGCACTAATTTTTTAACAAATGGAGCATGTTGGAGAAGAATTTCCTACCTATAATGATAGGAAGAGCCACCGACTATGAAATACTTATGATAGCATCTTTAGGTGTTATGATAACGTAACTAGGAAAATGATATTATAAATTCAACCTATGGATAGCTCAAAGAAGTCATTCTCAGGATTGGGAAATCAGTGTAGGACTTGGCTCACATTTCTGAATTAAATACTTTAGTAGCCATTACTTAGATGGCTGATTGCTTGACTTTTGGTCTCAGTAAATTTGGAAAGCATGTTTTAAAATTGAAGGTAGAGGAGCTATGGCTCGAGTATAAGTTATATTCAGACTGTAAAAAGGAGACATATTAAGTTTGTGATCTTTGTTTTGTTTTATTTTCTTTCTTTTGCTTTTTTATTAAATCATCACCATGTACATTAATGCAATCATGGGGTACAATGTGCTGATTTTATATACCATTTGAAATATTTTCATCAAACAGATCAACATAGCCTTCACCACATTTTCTTAGTTATTGTGTTAAGACATTTATCTTCTACACCTAGTAAATTTCACATGTACCCTTGTAAGAAGCACCATAGGTGTGGTCCCACCAATTATTGTCCCTCCACCCATCCTCCCCCCTCCCCTCCCCTCCCTCTCCTCCTTCTTGGGCTATAATTGGGCTATAATTGGTTTCCTAGTAGGGCTGGGTACATTGGATACTTTTTCTTCCATTCTTGAGATACTTTGCTAAGAAGAATATGTTCCAGCTCCATCCATGTAAACATGAAAGAGGTAAAGTCTCCATCTCCATCTTTTTTTAAGGCTGCATAATGTCCCATGGTGTACAT
>CAUYQV010107900.1:0-20544 GCA_963574575.1 Galagoides demidoff
TGGCTAAGGCGCCAGCCACGTACACCTAAGGTGGCGGATTCAAATCCCCAGCCTGGGCCCGCCAAACAACAATGATGGCTGCAACCAAAAAATGGCCGGGCGTTGTGGTGGGCGCCTGTGGTCCCAGCTACTTCGGAGGCAGAGGCAAGAGACTCGCTTGAGCCCAGGAGTTGGAGGTTGCTATGAGCTGTGATGCCATGGCACTCTACCCAGGGGGATAGGTTGAGGCTCCATCTCAAAAAAAAAAAAAAAATTCTTTAAAATGTAAGAGGTTATTCTGGTTTCTATTTCATCTTGTGTCAGATTTGGATAGCTGTGTTTTTTAAAAAAATGTTGAATTTATTAGTGTCAATGGTTCATAATACTTCCTAATTACCATGTTAATACTTGTAACAATGTAGAGATGTCTCCTTTTTCATTCCTCTATTGGTAATTACATTTCTCTCTCTTCTTGATCAATCTTATTAAGCGGTGCTGATTTTATTAATCTGTTCAATTATTTTATTTTATTAATATTTCTGCTATTTTCTGTTTTTTAGTCAATTGAGTTTTGTTATTAATTTAATTGCATTCTTTTATTTTTTGTTAAGATAGATTCACACTCTGTCACCCTGGCTAGAGTGCCATGGCATCAGCCTAGCTCACAGCAACTTCAACCTCTTGGGCTCAAGTGATCCTCTTGCTTCAGTCTCCCTTGCCAGCTAGGACTATAGGTGCCTGCCACAATGCTGGCTAGATTGTTTTTTTCTATTTTTAGTAGAGACAGGGTCTCACTCTTGCTCAGGCTGATCTTGAACTCCTGAGCTCAAGCAATCCATCTTTGTTGGCCTCCCAGAGTGCTAGGATTACAGGCATGAGCAACTATAGTAAAATATTTTCATTTTTTACAGTACAAAACATTTTCTGATTTCCCTGGCGATTTTGAAATCAGCTTTTATAAAGTTAATAAAAGGCTATAAGGTGGGAACAATGGTAGGAGCCTGAACTCTGCAAAGGTTCAAGCATAGTTTATATCTACAGAAGAACCTTTGTAGTTGATGACCTTCCTACATTGACCATCTCCTTAAGGTGACCTAATTTTTATAGACCAGACGTGCACCACATATATGTATCAGTAGTGTAGGCCTCATTCCTTATGTTGACCACTTCTGCATATTGAGCACTTTATTATAGTCCCTTGGATGGTCAACTCATTGAGGTTCTACTATATATATACAACCAGCCATTATTCCCTAGCTTTCTTTCCTATAATAGCTTGCTACTCAGGAACCATAGAAGTGATGGTCTTAAAGATTTTTCTTCAATGCCCCTATAGATAACATTACCCTTGGGAAACCTTAGGCTAGTCTTTGAGGCATCTTCCACATCCTGCATTCCAGTGACCAACTGACCTAACCAGATCAGTGGCCCATACCAAGGAATCAACTCAACTGGTCCTGTGACCTAGAACTGACTCAGCACAAGGAGACAATTTCTGCTTCTTAATTCTGTGAGTTCATCTCCAGCCAATCATCAGACCAAATTTTCTAACATTTGGCTGCCAAATTATCTTTAAAAACTCTTTCTCCCAAAGTTCAGGGATATAGATTTGAGAACTTCTTCCCATATCCTGGCACAGTGCCTGCGATATTAAACTCCTTGTCCACTATAACTCCTTTGTCTCAATGTATGGCTTCCCCTTAAGCAGCAGTCTTAAGAACCCCTGGTTGGCACCTAATCTTCAATAAACCAAACAAGAGCATACACTGGGGGAAAGACTCCCTATTCAATAAACGGTGCTAGTAGAACTGAATATCCACATGTAAAAGACTAAAACTGGACCTACACCTTTGTCCACTCACAAAAATTGATTCAAGATGGATAAAGGACTTAAATTTAAGGCATGAAACAAAAATCCTCAAAGAAAGCATAGGAAAAACACTTGAAGATACCTGCTAAGGGAAAGACTTCATGAAGAAGACTGCCGCAGCAATTGTAACAACAACAAAAATAAACAAATGGGACTTACTTAAACTGAAAAGCTTCTGTACAGCTCAGGAAACAACAACCAAAGCAAATAGACAACCTACACAATGGGAAAGGATATTTGCATATTTTGAATCAGAGAAAAGCTTGATAACTACAATAACTATGATCTATAGATAACTCAAATTAATCCACGTGAAAAAAGCCAACAATCCCATATATTAATGGGCAAGAGACATGAATAGAACCTTCTCTATATAAGACAGACGAATGGGTAACAAACATATGAAAAAATGCTCATCATCCCTAATTATTAGAGAAATGAAAATCAAAACCACCCTGAGATACCATCTAACCCCAGCAAGAATGGCCCACATCACAAAATCTCAGAACTACAGATGCTGATATAGATGTGGAGAGAAGGGAACACTTTTACACTGCTGGTGGGACTGCAAACTAATACAACCTTTTTGGAAGGAACTATAGAGAACCCTCAAAGAACTCAAGCTAGACTTCCCATTTGATCCTGCAATCCCATTACTGGGCATCTACCCAGAAAGAAAAAAATTCTTTTATCATAAGGACACTTGCACTAGACTGTTTATTGAAGCTCAATTTATAATCGCCAAAATGTGGAAACAGCCTAAATGCCCACCAACCCAGGAATGGATTAATAAGCTGTGGTATATGTACACCATGGAATACTATTCAGCCATTAAAAAAATGGAGACTTTACAGCCTTTGTATTAACCTGGATGGAAGTGGAACACATGATTCTTAGTAAAGCATAACAAGAATGGAGAAGCATGAATCCTATGTACTCAATTTTGATATGAGGACAATTAATGACAATTAATGATATGGTAGGGGTGAGGGAAAGGGAGATCGGAGAGAGAAGGAGGGAGGGGTGGTGGAAAGGAAGAGCAGAGAGAGAGAGGGGGCAGGGTCTTGGTGTGTGCCACACCTTTTGGGGGCAAGACACATTTGTAAGAGGGACTTTACCCAACAAATGCAATCAGTGTAACCTGGTTTCTTGTACCCTCAATGAATCCCCAACAATTAAAAAAAAAAAAGAGGGTGGCGCCTGTGGCTCAGTGAGTAAGGCACTGGCCCCATATACTGAGGGTGGTGGGTTCAGACCCAGCCCTGGCCAAACTGCAACAAAAAAATAGCTGGGCATTGTGGCGAGTGCCTGTAGTCCCAGCTACTCAGGAGGCTGAGGCAAGAGAATCATCTAAGCCAAAGAGCTGGAGGTTGCTGTGAGCTATGATGCAACAGCACTCTACTGAGGCTAAAAAAGTGAGACTCTGTCTCTGAAAAAAAAAAGAACCGCTGATTAGGCTGTAACAACTTCTTTAATCCAGGAGTTATTTGATAGTATGTTTTCATTTCCACATGTTCAAGAATTTCCTGATATGTTTCTGTTACTGACTTCTAAAACACTCTGTATGATCTCAGTCCTTTGAAATTTGTTGGGTCTTATTTTGTGGCCCAGCTTGTGGCTCTATGTACATTTTAAAAGAATATGTATATTCTGCAATTGTATCGTGTTCTGTAAATATTAAGTTAAACTGGTTGATAGTGCTGTTCAAATCCTCCAGGGATATCCAAACTTTTGGCTTCTCTGTGTCACCTTGAAAGAAGAATTGTCTAGGGCCATGCATTAAATACACAAGCATGAGCGAAAGCTGCTGAGCAAAAAATCAGTCCATGCATAATTTTCATGACATCTGCCACCACGGACAAGCAAAAAAGTTTTCACATAATCTGGGACTCAGGCTGAACACCCCTGCAGCCTTATAAATTTTTGTCTGGTTGTTCTATCAATTACTAAAAGTGCAGTATTAAAATCGGCAAAATAGAATTTGTCTATTTGTCCCTTTTCTGAAGCTTTTGCTGTAGCTCTGTTATTATGGTTCAAATACATTTAAAATGTTTATTTTCTTTAATGATTGACTCTTTCCTAACTGTCTGTGATATTGTGAAATATATATTTGAACTTGTTTTTGACTCCTAGAATCCTAGGAATCTTCTAAATTCTGTCTTTTTGTATGCTAAAATCAACTGTTAGCTTCAGCACTGAGCTGGTCATTGGAAAGACAAAGGCATGATTAGAGAGTTGGAACTTACAGCCCCATCCGCCAACCTCTGGAAAGGGGGAGAGGGTCTGAAGGTCAAATTGCTCCCCAATGGCCAATGGTTTGACCAATCATGCCTACATGATGGAGCGTCCATAAAAACCCAATCGGACAGCGTTCAGAGAGCTTCCGAGTACCTGGACTTGCAGAGGTTCTGGAGGATCTGAAAGCTCTGTGCCTCTTCCTCCATAATTTGCCCTATGCTTCTCTTCATCTGCATACTTTGTACTAAATTAGTAAGTGTAATGAAGTGATTCCCTGAGTTTTGTGAGCCATGCTAGCAAATTAATCAAACCCAAAGAGGATGCTGTGGGAATTCTTAACTTGAAGACATTACATTAGAAGTTGCTGGAAGCCAGTCTTGCAACTGGTGTTTGAAGAGGGGGCAGTCTTTGGGGATTAAGCCCTCAACTTCTGGGCTCTGACACTCTCCATGTACAGAAAATGAAGACATCCAGCTTATGTCTGCAGCAGAATTGATTACTTGCTTCATGGTAGGGAGATATCTCATATTTGGGGGTTGATTGTTTGGGTGTGAGAGTAAAAGAGAAAACATTGAGTTTTCTCTCAAGTGGTGTCCATCATTATTTCTGATAAAACTATTTGTCTTGTAAGTCTATTTTGTGTGATTTTAATATAGCTACTCCATCGTTCTTATGATTAGTGCTTGTACAATTTATCTTTCATTGATCTTTTACTTATAACCCACTTACAATTATATATATAAAGTGTGTCTCTTATAGCCAGCACAGTTGGGTCTTATTTTTGTTGTTCAGTCTGATAGTTTCCACCTTTTCTTTGTTTTTATTCTTTTTTCTATTTTTTAGAGATGGAGGGGTCTCACCATGTTGCCCAAGTTTGTCTCAAACTCCTGGCCTCAAGCGATCCTTCCATCTCAGCCTCTGTTTCTCTTCTGAAATAACCATGTAGTTTTCTTAAATTATTTAACATACTGTATTTTTTAATTGTTTTTATTTATTTATTTATTTTGAGATGGAGTCTCACTCTGTCACTCTGGGTAGAGTGCCATGGCAACATAAGCAACCTCCAACTCTTTTTTTTTTTTTTTGAGACGGAGCCTCAAGCTATCCCCCTGGGTAGAGTGCTATGGCATCACAGCTCACAGCAACCTCCGACTCCTGGGCTCAAGCGAGTCTCCTGCCTCAGCCTCCCAAGTAACTGGGATTACAGGTGCCCACCACCATGCCTGGCCATTTTTTGGTTGCAGTCATCGTTGTTGTTTGGTGGGCCCGGGCTGGGGATTCAAACCTGCCACCTTAGGTGTATGTGGCTGGCGCCTTAGCTGCTTGAGCCACAGGTGCCGAGCCGCAACCTCCAACTCTTGAGCAATCCTCTTGCCTCAGCCTCCCGAGTAGCTAGGACTACAGGCACGCACCCTTACACCTGGCTAGTTTTTATGTTTTTTTAGTAGAGACAGGGTCTTGCTGTTGGTCATGTTGGTCTTGAACTCCTGAGCTCAAGCAACCCACCTACCTCAGGCTCCCAGAATGCTGGGATTATAGGCATGAGCCACTGCACCCGGCCAACATACTGTGTTTTATTTTCTATTTATTTTTTATTTTTACATTTACATGTGATCATTAGGTTTCCACTTTTTGCCTTCACAAAATTAAAAAGGCTTAAAATTTAATGACAATAACAATGTTTAAGATAAGGACTAGAAACAAAAACCTCATAAAGAATGAATGAAGATAAATACATTCAGAAAAGAAATCAGACAATTGCTGCAATGAAGGATTAAGCAATAATAACAATAGTGATGCAAAGAATGTAACATTCACATTGTCAAATAAGAGGATATCTATTATAGAATGCTTTGACTCTGAGGTTCAGTATGGAGTCACCAATTAACTTCTTATTTTTTTTCAAAAGTCTCAAAAAATAGACAACTAATATTTATAAATAAAAATAAAAGATAATTTTAAAAAACAGATCATGCCAAATCTTATAGACAATAGAAAAAGAAGAAATACTTCAAAATCATTCTGCTTAATCTGGATATACCTTATATTAAAATTGGAAAAAATATATTATTATAAAAAGGAAAGTGCAGACATAATTCACTTTTAAATGAGGATGCAGTATCCTGTATCCTAAACAAAATATTAACAAGTTGAAGTAAAAATAAATGTTTAAGTAATGTACTTTAGTCAAAATCGAATCCAATTTATGTGAGAATTAGTCACTGTTTTCTTTTTTTTTCCCTTGTCCTTATCCTCACCTCCCCTCCTTCTTTGTCTGCTCTCCCCTACCCCCACCCACACCATGTCATTGTCATTAATTGTCCTCATATCAAAGTTGAATCCATAGGATTCATACTTCTTCATTCCTGTGATGCTTCACTAAGAATAATGTGTTCCACCTCCATCCAGGTTAGTACAAATGCTGCAAAATCTCCATTTTTTTAATAGCTGAATAATATTCCATGGTATACATATTCCACAGCTTACCAATCCATTCCTGGGTTGAAGGGCATTTAGGCTGTTTCCACATTTTAGGGATTGTAAATTGGGCTTCAATAAACAGCCCAATTTACAAGTATCTTTATAATAAAAGGGTTTTTTTTTTTCCTTCTGGATAGATGAACATACTGTGTTTTAAATGGTCATTTCAAAGTTCTTATCTGATAACTGTCATACCTTGGCCATCTATGAACATGTTCTATTGTCTGTACTTTTTCTTTGTCTGTACTTTTTCTTGATCATGGGTAACATTTTCCTGCTCCTTTACATGGCTCATTTAAACAAAAATTGTTCTCCAGAAATTATGTAAAGCAGTGGAGAATGGAACATAATAATTTTTTCTTTAGTTTTGTTTATTTCCCAGAGTTGCAAGACCTTTCCCCTGAATGGTCACTATTCAGATTCACCTACAACTGATTTGAGCGCTGAACTGACACTTTATTTAGATTGAGTTTACCTATTGTTTGCCCAATTCACAAACAGTTCCATCTATTTTTTATATACCTTTGCATTCAACTCCTGCAGGGTCCCAAGATCTGAAAACCAGGAGAACATTTGAAACTGCGTATGTTTTCTCTGCCTATGATCCCCTCCTCCACTGGTGCTTTCTCAGCAAAATTCAGAAAGGAGGAGGCTTGAGGTTTTTTAAAAATACATTTGTATTTTTATGAGTGTGTTTTGTGCCATTTATGATATATTGCTTCCCAGCAACAAATCCATCTTTCTTTCCTCTACTCTGACACTGGGGCCAGACTCTCTAGTCTACACGACTCTTTTGCCAGTTGGCTTGACATTAGGTCCTGTCAATAGAGGGCATTGGAGACACATTGCGAGTCTAGGAGAGAAAGAAGGGACTTTTTCTTCTCCCAGTGTTTTGTTTTTCTACATGGCGACAAGTGGATCAGTATGCAAGGAGTTGGCAGTGTTAACTAAAGAGAAGGTCTCTGGTTTAGCAGTAAGTGAGTGCTCCCCAATATCCGCCAACATGCTCTCCACAGACAGGAGTCTGAATTTCAACCTTGCAGGGACCTGCCTCTTCTGAGTTTCTGAGTTCCTCCGTTGTATACTACTTTTCTTTCAGCTTTCAGGGTAGTTACTGTGCAATTACTACTCAGAGTTTTTTATATTAAATTTTTCCTATTCAAATGGCTGATGTGATGTCTTCGGATTGAAAGGCTTTTGGATCCCAATCCCTCCTAGCAGCACACCCTGTTATATAGAGCCCAACTGACTTTGGTAAGGGAATTCTGTCAGTGGTAGGCCTGCTCTTCCGTTCCAGAGCCTGGTCTCACTTTCACTCTTCCCCAGACAGGGCTATCTTTGCACACACCGACTCCTGCATCCCTTCCCCACCTCCCTTTTTTAGTTGGTTGCATGCAGTGATCCTTCCAGATGGCTCAGAAGACATTTCCTTTGCAAGACCTGTCCCTCCTCCATCTACGTCTGCTTATCCCCCATGTATGGAAGCTACAGTTCTCTGCTGCCTCTAAGAAGGGCTCGTTTCTCTCTGGAATATTGTCCTTCAACTTGCTTCATATTCATCACCTTTTGCTAGTCTCCCTGGAAAGTAGGGATTTTATTCTTCCAGGCATTTGCTGTTGCTTCCCATAACCAAATGTTTTCACATCCTTCTACTTCCTAACCAGAAACAGAGAAGCTCTAGGTATCTCCTTGCACATGCAAAGATTTCTAGATATGCTGTTGACAAGGCTTAGGACTGAAAAATGTGGAGTAGAGGTTAGCATATGGGAAGGTGGAAAGAGAAATTGTTACTTTTTTACTACAATCATCATTGATTGATTGATTTATGCAACAAATATTTATCAAGTGCCAGTGTTCTGAGCACTAAAGTTATAGTATGAACAACAAAAAGTCACTGTTCACATGCTAGTGGGGGAAATGGACAATTAACAAACAAACAATATGTAATAACACGGGTGATAAATACTACAAGATAAATTAGATTGGGAGGATAAAGCACAATGGCAACGAAGGTGCTATTTTACACTGATGGTCTGAGAAGGTCTCTCATTAAGGGATATCTGAGCAGAGGTTTCAAGGAAGTTAGGCCCTGGGGACATGTGTGAGTGAGGAGCATTCCAGGCTGAGGAAGCAGCACGTGCAAAAGCCCTGAGGAGGTGTATTCACAGACAGCGAGGACGGCAGAGAATTGGGTGTACAGTGACTGAGGAATGGAGGGGCAGGAAATGGGCAGAGAGAGAATGGGGTGTCCAGAGCATGGAGTGGTTTGAAGGCCACTTAAGAGTGTTAGTTCTTTCTCTGAGCAATGTGTGGGGCCTCTGGACATTTCCAAACTGAGTAGCAATGTGATCTGACTCATTTTAAAAGGCTCCTCCTAGCTGCTATGTGGATGCTCAGTCATATGAATGCTGTGCTAATTTACTAATTTTCATTTTATTTTATCTTTTTAGGCAGAGTCTCACTCTGTCACCCTGAGCAGAGTGTCGTGGTGTTCTTATAGCTCTCAGCAACCTCAAATTCTTGTACTTAAGCAATCCTCTTGCCTCAGCCTCCCAAGTAGCTGGGACTACAGGCATTTACCACCAAGCTGGGCTAGTTTTTCTATTTAGAGATGCAGGGTCTCATCTTGCTCAAGCTGGTCTGGAACTCCTGAGCTCAAGCACACCCGCCTCAGCCTCCCAGAGTGCTGGGATGACAAGCATGAGTGCCCAACCTATGAATTTTCATTTTAAACATGAATCTTTGTGTGTATATACAATTCATATAACTCAAAAATATAATTTTTAAAAAATCTGCTACAAAATAAGTCCCAGAACAGTTCCCATAGTTACATGACACCAGGCTCCCCCATGGGAACGCAAGATGGGGGCAGGACTCTCAATGTCCCAGGTCTCAATTTTAATTTCGGCCTTTCAGATATGGGGTGCCTAAAGGAGAATCTGGTTGGATATGAAGAAAATGCAAGCCAGGATCAGATTGCAGCATGTTTTGTGGATCTAATATTTGAAATCAAAACAATATTTTTTACCTATATGTATATATGTGTATAATACACACCCCTACTTAATTTTAAAAACTTGCTTAGCCCTCCAAACTGCTGCTACTGAAGAATATTATCCAGTTCCCCCTTTAAAAGAGTGTCTTAAGGCCAGGCCTGGTGGCTTAGACCTGTAATCCTAGCACTCTGGGAGGTCTGTCTCAAAAGAATAATAAATAAATAAATAAAATTTAAAAATGTCTTGAAGGATAGAGTTGTGGCAAAACTGAGGTTCCCAATATGGGGAAAGGGGAGAGGGAGGGAAAGGGAGGGGGGAGGATGGGTGGACGGAGGGCGATTGGTGGGATCATGCCTATGGTTCATTTTATAAGGGTACATGTGAATCTTTCCAATTATAAGGTGGCCAAAAGTGGGACAGTCCCAATTTTTAACAATTTGTCCTGCGTCCTGTGGCATTTTAAAAAAGTCCCAATTTTTGGAAAGAATGCACGACAAGCTAGGGAACAGTGGGAGAACAAGAAGGGAATATATGGTTTTCAGCTGCCATGTGGCTATTTTGCCAGGATATGAGTTTTATATTATTTTTGTTAATTTTATAATGTTAAACTTTAATAATAACAAGTAATTATTGAGAACTGATTATCGAGAACTGCTTACCAAAGTTCACATTGTTGATCAGTTCTTAGAATTCGACCACCATTGTTTGGACTGTATCTCAGTCACACATTTTGTAATGTCTCTCAGACCATACACATTGTACTGTGTGCTAGTGCTAGTTAAACAAGTGATGTCAACAAATCAGCTTATTCAGATAATTTAGGTAAGTAATTTATTTATTTATTTCATGAATTTAGCAGACAGTACTCGTATTATTTATATTTTATAGTGGCGGAAAAAAGTCTAGTGCTGGCCTTGAAAGTGACACGTACGACTTATGTGGTATCATTATTAAAAAATATATTGATAAGGAAAAGGTTAAATCTTGGGCATCAGCAAAAATCACAATAGAGAACAAATGGTTCCAAATATTTCATCATTTTGAAACAAACCACGTTCCATACAATAATGCACTAAAAATTGTGGGATGCGTGCTGTCTTTACCAGGAATTAATGCTGCGACTGAACACGTTTTTTCTACGGTAAATAAAGTGTGGATATCAGAAAAATCACAATTAAGTGTTGAGACTTTGAAAGCCATTTTATGTGTGAAATATAATCTAACAAATTCTTGTGAAAAATTTCATGACCTTTTAAACGACAGCAATCTACTAAAAAAAATTCACTCAAATGAGAAATATGCCAAAGAATAAAATAATGCCATACATAATTTTTTAATGTATTACATTTGTAAATTGTACTTATGTTGAAATTTAACAAATATATTACAATACTATTTTTGTGTTCTATGAAAATTTTTGTTGCTCCATATACACCAAATTTTTAATTAAGAACCCCCCCCAATGTTAAAATCTGGTTACCTTATAATCGTAGAATATAAATGTCTTAACACAATAACTAAGAAAATGACATGAAGGCTATGTTAACTAGTTTGATGAAAATATTTCAAATTGTATATAAAAACAGTATACTGTACCCCATGATAGTATTAATATACACAGCTATGATTTAATTAAAAAAAAAAAAAACCAAAAAACTGAGGTTCCGGGCAGCCCAACTCTCCAGCCTAAGGCTGAGACCTGAGAAGTGAGAGGGAGATACGGCCCGGGCTAGAAGCCTGGCTTATCACTACCCCTCCTCCCATTCCTTCTATATTTGGTCCAGGAGCTGCACCCTCAAGTTCACTGCCCTCCAGGCTCCTGCTTGCACACTTGGAAGATACGCACCTGCTCCATTGTGATGCCGGAATCAACTAATTGTGAATTCTTCCTAATCTTGAGCTGAACTCTGCTTCCCAGAAACTTCTCTCCCCTGGCCTAGCCCTATCTTCTGGATTTACGAGGAATCCACTTCCCCCCACAGGGAAGAAAAATTCCTTTTATCTGTCCAGGAGCATCAAAGTGGACTCACACCTCTCTCCCCTCCAGCCTTCTCTCCCACCTTTCTGCTCACTGCAGTGCAGACCCAGGGGTGCTCTCACTGCCCCACAGACAGCACTCCCTCTTGCACCTCTTACCATCCTGCCCCTACCTCTCTGCTCTGCCCTGGGACACTCAAGATCAGTCTTCCAAGTAGCTCAGAGGGCATCTCCTTGGCAGGCTTCCCACCTCTCCCAGTGGGGGGCACTCCCTACCCACCTTCCCACGGTGCTCCCCAGGTGTCTTCATAGTACAAGGGACTCAGTGTAGCCTGACATCCTCTCTGTTCTGCACCCCGAACAGAAGAAGAGTTTCTCTCAGGAAGGAGCTCATCTTTTCCATCTTTGTACCCCAGGCCTTTCACAGGGATGAACACTTAGCTGGCTGACTCAGTATGTGCTGACTAGATGAATGAATAAAATCAACCTGAGCGCCTACCCATTTTTACATGACTAGAACCCCATAATACTTTTTATTCCAAGTCTTAGCAAAAATGGAAAAGAAAAAGAAAAGAAAAATGTCTGGGCATATTTTCTAACTCAGAGAGCTGCAGGAGGAAATTTGGGGAACAATAACCCTATTTATCATTCCCTATCCATATATCCACCATGCCTCCCCGAGGACAGAGGCCCCTGAGCTTTCATTTTTCCATGACCACTCCCTGAATTCTCCTGATTCCCTCCTGAGGGAGGACTCACTGTTCCCATTTAAAGGTGAAGACCTCACTGCTATGTCGATTGCCCAGAGTCTATGCCACTGAAAATGGCCATGTGGGACCTGTGTGCTTGTCCCCAAAACCCCCCTTTTCCACAGCACAACCTGTCTCTGAAATGCAAGGCACAACGAAGAAATTAGCAAAGAGAAGTAATAGGGGGTGGGAAGGCAGCTGGGGACCATTTGGATAAAAGACAACTAATAACAGCTAGAGGAAGATGTCTGATCACATGGGGTTTTTTCTTTTTTATTATTTCTCTCTCTTTCCTTCTTTCTTTCTTTCTTTCTGACAGAGTCTCACTTTTTTGCCCTTGGTAGAGTGCTATGACGTCATAGCTCACAGCAACCTCAAATTCTTGGGCTCAAGCAATCTCTTGCCTCTGTCTCCTGAGTAGGGGGACTATAAGAGCCCACCAGAACATCCAGCTTTTTTAGAGACATGTCTCGCTCTTGCTCAGGCTGGTCTCAAACTCCTGAGCTCAGGCAATCCACCCGCCTCAGCCTCCCAGAGTGCTGGCATTACAGGCGTGAGCCACCACGCCCAGCCTATCTTCTTTTCATCCCTCTTTTAACGAGAATGTAACAAGACAGGGAAAGACTGAAAGTTCAAGAGAAAGAGCTGAGTAGATAAAAGTTCAAGGAGGAGGCGGGCACAGGCTAGCTTGGAAGAGAGGGAGGAAAGGACAGTGAGGACTAACATTTCTAAAGCGTCAGCTGGAGCCAGAGCTGACCCTCCCGGGCAGCCCGTGCTGTGGGCCTTGCCACCTGTTTCCATGTGAGGACCTGATGGGCAGAGGGAGAGAAGAGGGGTGGGAGCGTGGTGGGAGAGCTGGACAGTCAGAGGGGAGGGAGACATGGTGTTGCTATGGAGGGCGATGCTATCAAAACCAAATGGTCCCTCAAATAGGAAAGATTTGCCATCTGACCCTTTATAGAAAATGTGTACCACCCCTTAGGTTGCATGAAGGCTAGGACCACACCCTACTTATCTTTTCTTCCAAGCCAGTGCCTAAAATACAAGGATGTCAACAGATATCAAGAAAATATGAATGAATGAATGAATGAATGGGAAATCATGAGCTACCACCTTTTGTGGCAGCATGCTTATTCTCACTAATTGTAAGGAAGGTGCAGACTGTAGCCTCTTTAGAGCAAGCATCACATCCTGCCATTTTAATACTACCATTTAAATAAAAGTGATGACTGGCAGCCACCGCAGGAATATTTAATACAGCACCTTGAATTTCTGACACTGGCCTGATTTTATAGGCCTAGAGTTTCTGTCAGATGAAAGCTGTCAAACTACACTGAGATCCCCAATTATGCCCAGACTCAGCCAAAGCCACACTTTCAACTTGACTCTGTGTTCTTATAAACTGTAAATTTTCCAACTTAGCTCAGCAAAGAGCGCCGTGAAGTTTTACATATGTGTGAGCTGTTTTATAGGTGCACATAGTGGCTCCGATATAGGCAAGGAGACCTGCTGAGAATCCAGCCTGGGCCTGAAATATGATACGCCTAATTATAATAAGAACAATAGCATTGAAATCAGACAGATCCTGTCTCTGTGGAGAACCAGGACTGGCCGGGCATGAGAGAGCAAGAGAGCTGAAGGGTTCACACAGAAAAGGCCGTGAGTTTGATCTGTATACTCCCACCAGCCTCGGGGTGGGGGCGAATAAAATGGGATTTATCCCCAGGCCAGGGGGTGCCACGGAGGGGCCTATGCCTACTGCCTCATCTGCTTTCCCACACAATGAGGGGCCAGGCAGTTTCCAGCTTCAAGGGTCAACTCAAGAGGGTCAGACAGTCTGAACAGAGATTTTTTTTTTTCCTGATAAACTGGGAGCAAGAACTCAGCCTGATGATCCATAAAACAAACTCAGAGCGTCCAACACTTGCTCCTTTGCTCCGCATGACAACCTGTGACACAGGTACGATCATCTCCACGGGGAGATGGCTGAGGGCTAAGAAGGCTGAGGGGTGAGGGGGGTGAAGGGGGTTGAGGGGGCTGAAGAGTAAGAAGGCTGAGGGGGCTGCAGGGTGAGGGGGCTGAGGCTCCCAGAGATGAAACAGGCGATCTGCACCCCAAAGGTGGGGGAAGGGGGTGGGGTGGTTGCTGCAATTCAAACCGCAGGCTGTCAGAACACCAGTGCTACACCACGAAACCTTGTGTAAGCCGGGAAGGGAGACAGAAGCATGGGGACAACCCACACACAGGATATTTAAACCCCAACCTGAGGGAGCAGGGGGCGGGGGTGCAGATTCGAAAGGCCTTCCAAGGGTGGCACACGGGCTGGAGGAGGGAAAGGAAGCTTCCTGGAGGAGGTGACCCTTGTGGGGCAGGAGGCTCAGTTCTGGTCCCTGTGGAGGTTCACATGACCTTGTCTCTCTGCATGTCAGGGTAAGTTATTCCGAGTGCCCTGCCCATCACCAGCGCTCAGTTATTTATTTGTCGAGGTCACTAACTGACTTACAAATATAAGTAACATTGCGATTGGCGTCTACTTCTCCATTAATGAAGTGAGCCTGTTGACCACTACCCAGAGAGTAATGATGGTTCTGCTCTTTAATGCTGGCCCCAGTGGGCCCACTACTCTGCCCTGGGCCTCACAGGACTTAGCGTTGGGCCTCCAAAGATGGCACTGAGCTGTCGCAGAAGTGGCTGGCTTTGGAGAGTGGCAGTAATTCCCTTACTTTTAAATAATCCCACCATCCCACCTAAGCTCCAAGACTAAAGGGGAACGAGATGGGGTTGGAGGCCCAAGGCTCATGGACCCAGACACTTCTGGGGCTACACCACTGAACCAAGGACAGCTGCCATCTGCTTCTCTTGGTTCTTGGCTCTTCACCCTTACGGTACCTGCAGCTGGGCCAAGCATCAGGCCCACTCCGGAGACTCAGAGCCTGCCTGCACCTGGCTTGGGTGCTCCTGTTTCTGAAGTACTGGCAGCCAGAGAATGGGATCGGCACTAGGGGAGGGCGAGGAGGGAAATCTAAGTGCGTATTAGGGAACTGGAAAATCATTTGGTGAAATGTTCCTAAGCTTTTTTGCTTAATACCCAGACATTTAAGAGGCTCTGTGTGCTAACAGCTTTTGATTTATGATGTCTTTATTCTTGCATCGTATTTAAGCCAAATTATGAAAAGGTAACAAGAGTAAAAAGAGGCTTTTTAAAAATGCTTTGCGATTTGTCATGAGGTCCAGTCATTTCTGTCGATCTTTGCCACCACTTTATAAAAACGTGGGCTCTGGGTGATGACAGCTGAGTAGTTAATTGCTGTTGGATACCAGCCCACCAGGCATGCCCCTCCTTCCCTTCCTTCCCCTCCTCCTAGAAACTTTGTTCTCCCTTCCCCAGACCCCAGCCTCTGGCAAGACCTTTTAATGGCCCTTCAGGGCCAGGAGGAAAGCTCGCCTTGGGTAAATTTGGGGCTGGGGGGGCAGGTCTCATTCAGCTTCCACAGCACAGAAATTCCCAGGACCTCTAATTAAAATGCCTACAGTGGAGCCAATATGCTCCTGTGTCATTGCTCAGGGGTTACAAAGCTCCTGGTTAATGCTGAACACAAATTAACAAAATGCTGCGTCAGCCTTTCTTGTCCCATTACAATGTTATTGTCATATTTATTAGCACAATCCCTGTAGGACACTGGTGGGGATATCTGAGAAGTGAGTTATGGCACGCTCCTCGGCTACATGGGGATGCTTCTCTATTTCCCCGCCCCCCCCACAAACTTCCCTATTTGCGTTCACAGCAACTCCCTGGAAGACAATCGGCTGGTGTGCTGGTGCTGGAAGGGGGCTATGTTGTCTCCAACTGTAATTATCTTCCATTCACACCGCTGTAAAATGACTAGGTTGTTGTCACTGCTTTTATTTCAAAGAACAGTTCTATTATCCGTTTACTAAAATTTAACAACCTCCAGCGCTTCCATGAGTTAATTACAGTCTGAGGGGGGTGTAAACACAAACTTCACTGATCATGTTGTTCTAAATCACATAAACCTAATTGCTTGATATTCAGGATTAAGTTTACTTTTGTGCATCTTGTGCAATTACCCTTGTGTTGGTCTGACTGCCTGCTTCCACCTCCTCTGTAGGAGATACACTTTTCCCAGAGGAAGAGGAAAGCTGAGGGGGGGGGGAATCCCTCTCTGGAATATTTGACAAGGAAGGAAAGATACACACGACTACCACCACACACAAAGTAGGCAATGACAGCGATATATACCCCAACCTCTTCCTTCTCCTTCCTTGTCCTCCAGAAAGATACTCTTGGATCACACAGCCAGAGAGGGTTAGGATCTGAATACCTTTATGTACATGTAAAGGCAGCACTGAGGAAGTCTGTGTGGAGAATCAGGGTCCAAGGAGAGTGGTGTGGACTGGGTCTTGGAAAACACAGTTTCATAACATGGAGAAATCAGAGAATCAGGATGGGGGAGAGAAAACGAAAAAGCACACAGGCCTTCAGAATGTATGAGGAGAGGCAAAACGCTCACGTAGCCTTTTCATTTCTATTTTTCCATATGTTTTTCATTTGGTTTGATTTCTATTTATTTATGTTTTCGCCTAGCTGACACCTCAATTTCAATTTTTGCATATGTTTTATAATACGTATAATGCATCAAGATAGCAATATGTATGTAATCTGTGAATATACATATGTTGGGGATGTATACTCAAGAATGATTTATAATTAATTATAAATAAATACATACACTGAGATGATATAATGGAGAACACGAGCAAAACACTTGGCAGCCATTAATGTACACAATGGAGTCTGTCTCAGATTTCTTAGCAATTGAGTGCAAGATCAGTGCTAGGGTTTGAATGGTCTTGTCCTCTCCAAAATTCATGAAACTTAATTCCCAATGCAGCAATATTAAGAGGTGTGGCCGTGAAGGTGACTGAGACAGGGGGGCTCTGCCCTCATGAATGTGATTAGCACTCTTAGGAAGGTAGAAGGGGATCCCTTCTTGGCCTTTTGGCTAAGATCAAGTGGGGGAAGTAGAAGGGAGTGTCCTTCTGTCCCTTCCCCAGCCCTTCCCACTGGAGGACACAGCAACAAGAGTCATCTTGAAACCAGAGAGTAACCCTCACCAGACACCAATGCTGCTGGTGCTTTGATCTTGAACATCTCAGCCTCCAGAACCATAAAAAAATCAATTTCTATTGTTTATAAATTACTCAATATAAGGTATTTTGTTACAGCAGCACAAATGGACTAAGATAATCAGGGCCAGGTGTAGTGGCTCATGCCTTTGATCCCAATACTCTGAGAGGCTGAGGAAGGTGGATTGTTTGAGCTCAGGAGTTCAAGACCAGCCTGAACAAGAGTGAGACCCTGTCTCTACTAAAAATAGAAAAGCTAGTCCGGTGTTGTGGTGGACGCCTGTAGTCTTAGCTACTCGGGAGGCTGAGGGAAGAAGATTGCTCTAGCCTGCAGAGCTAGAGGTAGGATGCTGCAGAGGTCGCTGTGAGCTATGATGACACAATGGCACTCTACACAGGGTACACAGTGAGACTCGGTCTCAAACAAAGAAACAAAACAAACAAATGGACTGAGGCAATCAGACCTGAGTCTTAAAAAGATAACCTCGGTGCAATGTGCAAAGTAGGATAAAGGGAGGAGAAACTGTGAGCAGAAGGCCATTGAGGCGGGCCCCCCTGAATAGAGCTAATGAACCTCAGCAAGGGCACCAAGCTGACAGAGGAAGGGGATGCAGGAAGCTTTTTTGAAACAGCATTCATGAAGACTTGGTCAATTTGAAGGCGGTGGGGTGAGGAGAGTTTGGGATTCTGCAACTGTTATCCTGGATAGCTGGGGAAGCAGTGATGCCTTATTATATGAAGACTGGATCAAGGAGACGGAGGGGACATGGTGAGGGGGTCAAATGGCGGGTCAGTTTGGAAATGTTGGGTTTAGGGCTCCTGTGGAACAGGTTGGTGGAAATGTCCATTAGAACAGCTGAAATTCTAAACTGGAACTCAGGCGGTGGTCAGGCAAGTCCTCAGATACATGACCCCTGACCTTATCATCAGTCCCCTCTCTGTCCACACACCCACTGATCCATCAGAAAACATGTGGGCACCTCGTTATGTCAGGCACTATGCCCTCACCATTAGTAAGCAGAAGCTACACCAGGCTGAGAGGGCAGAGCCCTGTGCCAGTGTGGGCGCTGGCCTCTGCCCTGGAGGCTCACACAACAATTTTGCTGTGCTGTGTGCTCATTCAGCAGCACAGGGACAAAAGTCAGAGTGATACAGAGATCAGCGTGGGCCTACACAAGGATGACACACAAGTTCATGATGTCCCAACCCTGAGTGGTATGAGGGAGGAGGCTGCTGCTATGAGATAAAGACCCCAAAGCCAAGGGTGCTCACTCTCACTCTTCTTACTCTGGCCGTCCCCACACTGGGTGGGGCCCAGAAGTCCCTGGGAATCTTCACTCAGGGGGCATCAGGTGGAAGGCATATGGATAAGAAAGGTCACCAGGAAAACTACTGATCCAAAGGCAAGCTGTTTCTCTTGATGCTTCCTCTCAAAGCCTATGATGTTGCCCATGACTGTGACAGACTGAGGTCAAATTCAATTGACATCACACTACCAAATACCCAGGAGTGTATCTGAGTCACATGTCACAAACAGTACATTTCCAAACTTCTCCTTTTTCCATCCTCACATCTTGCCCATCCTCAAATTAGCGTGTCTAAGAAAACTTTATGGGCTAAAGTTGACAATGGCTCTGGCCTGGGACTCAAAAATGCAAGACTTTTGTACCAACCCTGGCACTGTAATTGATACTGCAGAAAGCCATTTAATGCTGGGCACCTTGGTCTTCTTGCAACGAAGCCTTGTAACCACCTCATGAGATGCAATCCAGTACCTCTGAACATCATAGTTTTAAAATTCAGACCACAATAATTATTATTCATTTCAACATGTTAATCTCTCAAAAATTGAAGGAAAACCCCAGGTTGAAGAGTTCAAGAAAACCTAATTAAAGGGACGAAAGTTGGATTAATAATTTTCATTCAAATAGAATCCTTATCCTCAAGACTCTCCCTCCCAGTTGGTTCATAAAGCAGCTTAGGACAGATCGTGACGTCTGGAGGGGAGGGTCTTGTGTCCATCCCACTGAGAGAGAAAGAGAACTAAACAGTGGGGTCTGCTTAGCAAGCATAAGCTCTAGGGGTGCTAGACTATCAGTACAGCACCACCACCCCCTCCTTGTTGGGTTTCCCTAGTTTCCAGGATTTTGTGAACTTGCATTGCTGAGGGATGGGGGGGCCTGTTGTGTTGGTAGGTGGGGAAGGAAGAGGTAAGTAGAGATTTTAGTTTCTCTTTAAAAGGTATATGGAGACATCAGATCCCCTCCTCTGCCCTGGGAGAAAGCTGGAACCTTTGTGAAGTCCCTTGGCCACCTGGAGTGAGTGCAGCAGGAATGTGACCAACCTAACTTCAAAGAAATGCACGTGTTTGCTAAGGGCTAAGAGGCACAGATAATGACAGTTTACAGAGAAATGGAGGAAAACAGATGAAATGCCAAAATAAGCACTGTCAACCACTGAATTGTGTGTCCCCCTCACCCTCAAAAATTCACCTGTTGAAGCCCCGTCCCCAGGGTGACAGTATTTGGACACAGAGCCTTTGAGAAGGTGATTAAAGGCTAATAAGCCATGATGCTCATGTCTGTGAGCTTAGCACTTGGAGAGCTTTCTGAATGAACCTGCCCCAGTTCTCTTTCTAGTCCTGCTACACTAAAACATTCAAGGGATGGGGGCAACAATACTTACTGGTTTGCAGCACTTTACGTCAGCTGAGGGCTGCCCCAGATGCCCCCAATCAAAAGGCGCCAGCCTAAAAGAAAGATGTGTCTTCTTCAGTCCCACTGATGCGCCCATCACTGATTTTCTCATTAAAAGAGGCCAAAGAGGCTCAGAACCTGTAGCTCAGTGAATAGGGCACCAGCCACATATATCAGGGCGGGTGGGTTTGAGCCTGGCCAGATCTGCTAAAACAGTGATGACAACTCCCACCAAAAAATAGCTGGATATTATTGTGGGTGCCTGTAGTCCCAGCTACTTGGGAGGCTGACGCAAGAGAATCGCTTAAGCCCAAGAGTTTGAGGTTGCTGTGAGCTATGACTCCACAGCACTCGACCAAGGGTGACATAGTGAGACTCTGTCTCTAAAAAAAAAAGAGGCCAAAGAGATA
>CAUYQV010107901.1:0-23074 GCA_963574575.1 Galagoides demidoff
GGCTGGGGATTCAAACCTGCCACCTTAGGTGTACGTGGCTGGCGCCTTAGCCGATTGAGCCACAGGCGCCGAGCCGTCACCAAGAAGTTTTAACGATTTATTAACATAGCCCAACCATACATAAAGAAAAACTGAAACAAAACAAAGAAAAACCACAAGGCAAAATTGCAAACCCATTGTCAGAGTGGAAATTTTTTTTAATTCCCACTCTTCCAAAACTTTTAAGTTTCCCTTTTTTCCTGTGTCTTAGTCTGTTTTCCATTTCTTAGAATACCTAAAACTGGGTAATTTATGAAGAAGAGAAATGTATTTCATACATTTATGAAGGATGAGAAGTCTCAGGTCAAGAAACCAAATCTGATGAGAGCCTTCTTGCTGCTGGGGACTCTGGAAAGTCCCAATGCAGTACAAGGTATCACATGGCACAAGGGCTAAATAAAATGTGCTAACATACCAACTCGGGTCTCTCTTTTCTTATAGCCACCAGTTCCCTTCCCATGATAACTCATTAATTCATTAGCCCATTAATCCAGGAATAAATTAATGCATACATGAAGGCAGAATGAATTAGTCCTTATGATCCAATCACCTTTTAAAAGCTCCACCTCTCAACACTGCCACCTGAGACACAAAGTTCCAATATGAGTTGTTTTTTTGTTTGTGTTTTTTGTCTTTTTATGTTTTGTTTTGTTTTTTTTTGAGACAAAGTCTCACTCAGTCACCCTAGGTAGAGTGATTCGGCATCATAGCTGACAGCAACCTCAAATTATTGGGCTCAAGTGATCCTCTTGTCTCAGCCTCCCATGTAGTTTGAGACTACAGTGCCTACCACAATGCCTGGCTACTTTTTCTATTTTTAGTACAGATGGGGTCTTGCTTTGCTCAGGTTGGTCTCAAACTCTTAAGCTCAGGTGACCCACCTGCCTCAGCCTCTCAGAGTGCTAGGCATGAGCCACTGCACTGGCCAAGATAAAACAGGATTTCACTCTGTTGCTAGGACTCAAGTACAGTGGCATTATCATAGCTCACTGCATCCTCAAACTCCTATGTTCAAGCAATCCCCCTGCCTGAGCCTCTCAAATAGATGGGACTATGCCATTACACCTCACAAATTTTTAAAATTTTTATAGAGACAGGATCTCACTCTTTCTAATGCTGGTCTCAAATTCTTCGCCTCAAGCAATCTTCCCACTGCAGCCTCCCAAAGTGCTATAGATTACAAGAGTGACTCACTTTGTCCAGTTCAACATGAGTTTTGGTAGGAGATGTTTAACCCATAGCATCTTGGTATACAGTTCTGAACTTTAATGCATACATAAATTCACGTAAACCAAAAAAATTAATACTAGAAAATTTAACAAATGAATAGATCAATCACGAAAAAAGAAAAAACGAATTAACTCTATATATTGAACCTCAGAATGGAAAAACACATTCTTCCAAGCATAGTAGAACATGTACAAAAACTGAGCTCACACTAGGACATAAAGCAAGCCTCTCAAGTCAGAAAGGACTGGTAAAACAAAGATTTTATCTGGCAAACATAAAACTAAGTTATAAAACATTTTTTTTTAAAGAGAGGACTACAAACTCCCACACAACTGGAAATATAAAACCACTTCTAAAGAACTCATGGGTATAAGAAAGGATAATAGATAAAAGAAAATAATTAGAACTCAGTAAGAAAAATACTACATGTCTAAAATGTGTAGGCTACAACTAAAGCAATATTTAAAGAAAATGTATAGCTCTAAGTGTTTACCTTCATAATTTCAGAAGTGTTCAATATTTATAAATTGATTATCAAACTCAAAGTAGTAAAGAAAGAACAGAATATATCCAAAGACATAGAAAAAAGGAAATAATAAAGGGTCAAAATTAATGAATTTCAAAACCAACCTGCAATAGAAAGAATAAAGCTGAAATTTGGTTCTATAAAAAAGTAATAAGATAGAAAAACATGTGTCAACACTTCTAGGGTGAGGGACAAATAAAGAATGCACAAATAAATAATAATTGCATTATTCCTACGAATGCTATAAAAACCAAAAAACGTAGTGGCTTAAAGCACAAATCTACTCTCTCAACGTCGGAGAGGTAAGAAGTCTAACATCGAGGTGTCAGCAGTCTCCTCCATCTCCTTGCCTTTTCCAGCTTCCTGTATTCCTTGGCTTATGGCCACATAAGTCCAACCTCTTGTTTCTATCCTCATGTCTCCTACTAAATTTTCTCCAATCAGAACCCTTGTGATTACATCAGGCCATTCCCAGAATTTCAGCACACCCTTCCATCTCAAGACCTTTAATCACATCTGTTAAATCTCCATACCAGTGATTTTCAACTGGTGTGCTGTGAAAACTTTTAGTGATCATTAATTCAATTATTTACTAAAGAAGTTCAAAGAATAGTAAGTATATTCTGTTCTCTGCTCTTTTCTTTGATCAACATAATTTAAGTGTGCCGTGGAAGTTTAACTACAGGTTCAAGTGTGCCTTAAGATAAAAAAGGCTGAAAAATACAGCTGTATATCATTTATGGTAACATATTCACAGGTTCTGGGGATTCCAATGAGGATAGCATTTGGTGGCCATTATGCTGCCTGCCCCAGAAATGGAACCAGTCACTTCAGGAATTAACAATAAGAGGGTATTATAGGTTTAAAAACTTAGATAACATGGGAAAATTTGTAGAAAAATATAACTTACTAAACTAACCCTGAAGAAATAGTCCTTTAAAAATGTAAGGAATTCTCAATCTGTAGTTAATCGTGACATTAAAAAAAAAATGGCTGAGACTACTTTACTCACAGATTCTACCAGTCAATGAACAATAATTACAATGTTATATAAAATCCCAGAGAATGGAAAAATAGGAAACGTTTCCACAACTCATTGTAAGAGTGTGGATACCACAAAATCAGAAGAGAACATGACAAGAGAAAAGTACAGAAAAAGAGACAAGATATGCCCAACAGGCTGCTGAAGGTCAGATGCCTCAATCTGTCTCTTCCTGAATCCCTTGTCCAACCCTGTGCTTCATGCAATTCAGGTGTTTAGGTGGGAATGTCTGACCCAATAAAATTCCCTTCTTGTTCAGGCTAGTTCAAGCTGGCTATCACCCAAAATGAAAAGTCCTGACTAGTTTGCCCTTTCACCAACCAACCAAATACGCCTAACTTTTTCAATGATATTTGCTAAATACCAACTCCAGTATTCATATTAATGGAAGGGCCTGAGGACATACGGGTAATGAAAGCCAAGTCAACTCGAAGTAATTTAAAATGCATGCTGTCACTTTTCCAGCAAGCTTTCTAGCTGCATTTTTTCTGAAGCTATTATTAAGATGAATTCAAATTATATGGACACAGTGACCTGACAAAACAGATGAAAACAATGAACACCAGGGGACTAAAACCTCATCTGGGATTCAACATTCTTCAAGAATAATCCACCAAGTAGTTCTCACTGATCTCTTCTCATAAGATTGCAAATTCCTTAAGGACAGGGAATTTCTATTCATTCAGGTAAGTGACCTTACAAATAGTCAAGAAGCTTGCACAATCCAATGACCTTTGGGGCTATGTTTCTAAGAGTCCTGCCAAACACATATTTTCCATTGCAACAATCAAGATGCCACTACAGAAACATGCAAAATGGTTAGGGAAAAAAAAAAAGGTCAAATGGAAAAAAGTTTATGTTCCCTTAAATACACCTCACTCTTGAAATTCTATTAAATAATTATTTTAAGGTAAAATTAAAAAGTTGAAATTATAAAAATGAAAGATAGAAAATTTACCAATACATAATTGATAAGGAGATACAACAATGCAAGTTCAAGAAAACCCAAAGCAACGTTCCAATCAGTGACAAAGTAGCAAACAATTGCACTTCTACGGCATCTGTGGCAGGTGATATAAAAAACTAAAAAGTTAGACAAGAATGCCACTTCACTCCAAAATTGATACCATGGCTTTCCAAGTTCATACAATATTGGTGACATTTTCAGCCATCCTCAGAAAGATGAGCTACTGCAGTCCTTCATAGGTACACGACAAGAGATGCCAGAACTTACATAATCTATGCACAGATCACTGCCTGGGACTAAATCTGTAATCAACAAGTCATGGCCTGTGGAGCTGGGGGAGACAGAACACAGCTGTACTTAGAACAAGGAGATGTTGGCCCCATTTAATCGCAGGCTAAGCACTCAAAGGAACAAGAGTCTAGGAATTTCCACCTCAATAATGCTGGATTTCAGACAGGAAATAACTTTACTTTGCACTAAGCAGACTACGAGATTCACCAACAAGTGTCCTCCTCATCAGAATCCTGGCTCAACGTCAATTTCACATCTTGCCTTGCTAGTCTGTACCCTGTAGGGGACAACTAGAAATAATGCTGAATGTTCTATTTTGCTCTCTCAGCAAGCTGTATAAATTCATTCCTGACAGATCTGAAAATAAAATCAATGCTAACAATTTTTTTTTTGAAGTAAAAGGTCTTCGAGCTTGCAAGAGACCAGTAAAGGAGGATTATGGGTTTCCTCCCTCCCCCTGCCCAGATCAAGGGCCTGCATTCCCTTGGGCTTTCATATCCTTGTATAATATTTAATTAAATACTCTGTTCTTACTGGTTTATGTACTAGAGAACACTAATTTTAGAAAACTGATTAGCTAGTTCTTTCTAACTGCATGTTATTGTAGCTAAGGTCAAATTTTTCACTGAAACTATGGCAACAAAACCCCAGTATTCTTTGTCGACAAGACTGAAGCAAAGTTCTCAAATGACAGTCCTCCACTTGATGGCTAAACCTAAGTTGGATTATTCTATTTCTTACCTTTACCTCAAATGCTACGTTTCTGGGAACAGTTGTGGTAGGAGGAGGGGAACCTCAGTCACAGAAATTCGCTAGCATAAGTCCAAGCCAGCTTATATATAAGTGTCATCACTGATAACATTTTTAGACACATATAATTTTAGCAGCACCAAACATCCAGACATTTCAGAGGCACCCAAATTGGAACTCAAATGTACCCGGAAAAATACCAGATGAAAAAAGGAACTTCAAAATCTCAGTAAGAGGAATAATTGCCCAACTTATTTTCTCAATTATTGCAACTGCTCTAATCGGACTTTTTCTGCACTGACTTCCAGCTATTGCTTTAGAAAGAGGAAGAGATGGGCTCTTTGAAGAGATGCATTATTTTCTCCATACCTGTGGTCTCTCTCCACTCACCTCCCCCAGATCAGTGCCAACAGGCATAAGCATGATTTTTGCCTCATGTAAGAGCCATACTAACCTCTCACCTTGGAGAGACAGGCCTCTACCTTGGCCAATATTACAAAAGAGGCAGCCACTGGACATCCTCTCTGGAAAGGCAACTGCCCTCAAATCCAGGTAGAGAATGCCACTTGGCTGACTGTCAGGAAATTCTCTAGATTGGGGGGTTTGTTGGGGAGGGGAGGCTATTGGAAAAGTGTATATTGGCAGTATTTTCCTCCTGTCTGTCAAGAGTCTTTGGAATCCCTGCTGTTTGAAACAAGATAAACATAGCTTCCTTTCTCAGCCAGGCCTGTAACTCTACACAGAAGGCAGGATTACCACCTTGAGCAAATGACCCATCAGTAACTGAGGCTCTAATCAAGGCTTCCACAATGAGAGAAAAGGCTTGATGGCCTCAAAGGGGCACATGCTCCAGAGGGTGCTCCTGATCATCAGACCCACTCAATAAAATCTAAGAAACAAGAAGGCTAAGGTCAGCCTGGCTACAGATATCTTAGAATACCCCATAGACTGAATTTTTTAAAACAAACATCATCAATGTTTTACAAAATGGCAAGGGTCATGTTTGGTCTTCCCAAGAAGTGTCCTGAAAGCTGCTAATTGCAAGTTCAGTCAAATCAGCTGCTCCTTATTCCTCATGGAATGCTAAGGTTACACACACCATCCTCAAACAATCCCATCATTAACCATCGCTGCCAGGTGGGGAAACTAAGGCCTAGGACATTAAGCAGCATGCCCATGGTCGCAAAGCTAGTAAGAAGTGAGGCCTGACTCCAGAGCCAGCGTTCCCAACCATTTCGCTCTACCCTCTCCCCAGTGTATCTTACCTACTCATTAAAACCAGATCTGGGGCTCGGCGCCTGTGGCTCAATTGGCTAAGGTGCCAGCCACGTACACCTAACGTGACGGGTTCGAATCCCCAGCCCGGGCCCTCCAAACAACAATGATGGCCGCAACCAAAAAATGGCCAGGCATTGTGGTGGGCGCCTGTGGTCCCAGCTACTTGGGAGGCGGGGGCAGGAGACTCACTTGAGCCCAGGAGTTGGAGGTTGCTGTGAGCTGTGATGCCATGGCACTCTACCCAGGGGGATAGCTTGAGGCTCCGTCTCAAAAAAAAAAAAACCAGATCTGGTAGGACCTTGACTTGGAAAGGTTCTGTTATTTTTTTTAATTCGCCTTTCCATATATTCAATAACTCCATTTTTACCAGTGTTTTGCGATGTTCTCAACCCACAGAACTGAACCCATTTGGTTTCCTGAGAGCTTCTCATGTAGAGGGGGAGCTGTGCTCTCCCCAGCTATTTGTTGATCCAACACTCAACCACAGGGCTTTCACAGGAAGCAAAAACAGCTGGGTCTTTCTATGGGAAAACAGACACAGTCAAATGTGATCATCTACCTAACCTCTGTCCCAGAGCAGAAATTCCATCTCCAAAATCCCTGACAGATGGTCAGTCCCAGTTGAAACTGCTGAGGGGAAACTCAGCAATTTGAAGCTGGTCTCTCCCCTGAGTAACTGCTCAGCCCTGCAGGGAGAATGAAGTTCTACCTCTGGTCACTTTCACTCACTCATTGTCTATCTTTCTGGACTCAGAACATCTGTCTTCTACATGACGACCCTAAAATAAGGGAAGACGACTGTCAGGGGCTTCTCATTGACACTGGTTAGAAATGCTGAATCTCAGGTCTCACCCCAGAGCTACTGAATTAGAACCTGCATTTTGACAAAATCCCAGGCTCCCTATGCATATCCAAGCCTCTGAGGCAAAGCCTTAGAGCAGCTGTTCTCAGCCTGTGGGTCACGACCCACAGGAACTGTATTAAAGGGCCGCAACATTAGGAAGGTTGAGAACCACTGCTTTAGAGGCCTTTTCTCTTTCATTCCACAAACAAGGGAAAACAGGCACAGCTTCTGTCCTCACAGTCAATGGAATGGGGTAAGTCAAAACCAGCCACAGCTAAAAGTCAAAACCCAAAGTGACAGACAGCATTATGGCATTTAACAAGGGCCAAGTACTCCAGCAAGTGCTTTACACAGATTGCCTCATTTAAATTTCAAAGCAAACCCCTGTTGAGGCACATATAATAATTTCCCCATTTTCCAGGTAAGGAAATGGAGGCACTGAGGAGTTAAATGATATGTCTGAGGTGAAATGACCAGTAAAAAGCAGAGCTGAGTGTCAAACCCACACAGTGTGGCTTCAGAGTCTGTGCCCAACAAGGGACAGCTTATCTGCACATAAAGGCTCAGCAAATGTGCCCCAAGGTGACGTGTAGGGTCTGACGTATGAGTGGGCATTAGACAGACGGCGGAGCCAGGTTCAGGGGCTCATACCTATAATTCCAGCACTTTGGAAGACCAGGTGGGAGGATCACTTGAGCCCAAGAGTTCAAGGTTACAGTGAGCGATGACATACTGCAGCCTGAGTAAAGGAGCTAGACCCTGTCCTAAGTAAATACATCATCTCTTTTACATAAATAAAATTTTTAAAAATAAAAAATGACTAAGGGGTCTAAGGAGAAATGATTAAGACGTGGACATAATTTCAGACTGAATAAAAAGGACACTCAAAGGCCCAGAGTGTAGAGCAAAGAGGAAGTAAATCAGTCTGGCTGGAGCACAGAACCTGCGGCGGAGACTGCAGATGGGCTGAGAGGTCAGCAGTGGCAACTCTGCAGAGTGCTGGGAAGCCTGAGCAGGTCTTTCATCCCCAGCACAACTGGGAACAGCCACCAAGGGGCTCCAATCAGCCGAACCACATCCCCAATCCGCACTGACTCCTCTAGCTGTAGTGAATGGTGGCCAGGCACAAAGGAGGCAAAGAGGGAATTACAGAAACACATGAAGAGTCTGCTGCAGCAACTTAGGTGAGAGACGTTGTTGCCGGAGCTGATCCGCAATGTCATAATTCAATATGGATTTGAAATCTGTAACCTAATCTCCTGGTTACCCCCCTGTTAGCTTTATTCCCATTGAGCAATACAGTTTTTTTTTTTCTTTCTTACTTTGTGTGTGTGTGAGAGAGAAAGACAATCTTACTCTGTTGCCCAGGCTAGAGTGCTGTGTTATCACAGCAACCACAAACTCCTGGGCTCAGTGATCCTCCTTGTCTCAGCCTCCTGAGTAGCTGCAATAGGCGCCCGCCACAACACCCAGCTAGTTTTTTCTATCTCTAGCAGAGACAGGGTCTCACTCTTGTTCAGACTGATCTCAAACTCCTAAGCTTGACCCTCCTGCCTCAGCCTCCCAGAGTGTCAGGATAACAGGTGTAAGCCACCATGCCTACCCAACAATATGACTTTTCAAGGTCCCAGATGTTTTCCGAGCACCACAACTCTAAATTTACATTGAGCAGTAGACACTCTGTAGTCCTCCAAATGTGGGTTCAAATCCCTGGTCTGGCTTACTTCCTGACTTTCTATGAGTTCAAGGTACTCAACTGTAAAAAGGGGATAATAACACCACCTTCAACAGTCCAGAGCAAAAACGTGCCAAGACCCTACCAGAAGGCCAGGCAGAAAGGAGGAAGACAATTCATTATTACTTATTTTTCATGATCGTATATTGAATGCAGCCAAGAAATCGCATAACTATACTCATGGAAGAGATAAAGAAGATTAAACGGTGAGTGTGAAAGAGACGACAACTGTAGAGGATGAAGCCCATGAAGAGTCCACTTTCCAGGGAGAAGATGAGTCAACTCATATGAAAGCTTTGCAGAAGGGCCAGGCTCAGGCATTCTGGAGCAAGATTGCTGGATAGCTTAAGGCTTCAGTGTAAAACAGCAGCCAGTTGACTTAAAACGTCATCAGTAAAAGTATCACTGGAAGCAGCAAAAACATCTCTGGAATTGGATCGATAAAAACTGTAGCAGAAAAAGCACCACTTCCTTTCAACCAGCTTTTAACTAAAGACCAACATTATATCAGACGCTGGCTCAGGAGTGCAGGGCAAAATTTGGTCTCTCCAGGTGTTCCAAAATCTACCCGAGGAGACAAAAGGAAAACAGCTGTAATTATAGACTCGAGGTTGGCAGGTAGATGACTGGCATAGCCCTCTAGTATGCAGACATTTGCTCCTGTGTAAGTGCAGCTCGGAATGACATATGGGGGGGGGGGGGCGGGGGTTGTAGAGAAGGAAACGGATTAAGTCCAGTAATTTTGTCAAAGAGCATTTCAGGCGAGTCCTTTCTAAAGGCAGTTGTGAGAGGGCTCCTGGTGTCAGACTGCCTGCATTCATATCCTGGCAGTGCTGTAACTAGCTCTGTGATATTGAACCAAAACTCAACATCTTATAATTAGTTTCCTCATCTGGAAAAGGGAACCTGCCTTGTAGAGTTGTTATGGGGAGTAACTAAATTATTAGTGTATATAAAGGAAACTACAAATTAAATAGATTAAATAAATTCTTATAAGCACTATATAAAGTATTCACTATTATTTGCATTTATATACAACAGATTACCATCAATTACAGAGATGGGTCAAAACTTATTCTGAATTCATGGCTCAGACAGAAGGTTAAAAGACAGTGTAGGTGGGAACTCAAAATGTGTCCCAAGCCCAATTTTGACACAGCATTGCTCTTTCACCCCAGGAGACTTCCTAAATCTCTCTAATTTCCCCACTTGTCAAGTAAGGCAGGGAAAGAGTTATCACAGGCTTAAATGATTCACCACACATCTTCATCAATGCTCTGATGACAGGATTATAAAATCCTTTGCCAAAAGAAAAAGTCCTTAATCAACCACTACATAGGGCTTTCAAGAGAACCATATAACAATATGACAACATGACCCCATTATACTCGACGGGATTTCCAAATCAATTTCACCCTCAATGGAGGAAGTTACAACAGCAATACTGTGATTCCATTAGATGACAAGATAAATATATTTGTTGGAGAAGAAGCATTTTATGCACATAGAGTTGAAAACTGTTTTCCATTAGCAACTGAATTGTAAGGGTAAATGAACCCAAATTAGGATCTGAGATTTACTTTCCATGGGTAACTCAGGTATTCAAAAAAAAAAAAAATGCATCCAGGGTATCAAAGTAAGCAAAAGCTCCCTTTTGCCCACATTCAGGATACCCAGAGCCTTGGGACATACATGTCATAACTTTTAGCAAGTAGGCAGAAATCCAGCAAGGGACAGGCTGCAGTGTGTGGGACTCCAGCACAATCAAGCAGCAGGCACCATCCCCAGTGATTGTATAACGTGCCGTGAACATTCTAGGTTGCCCAGGGAATTGATTTAAATTACAGTTTTGTTCCTTTTAAAATGGAGTCTGTTGGTGCAAGACTGAGATAAACTAGTAAATCTGAAATGAAGATTATAAAAAGCCTCTTAATCTTTTTATTAAATTTGAATTGATTTTGTGAACACAGAACAAGCTGCAAGAGACCCTCCTGTGAGGCAGCTGCATGCACTCTCGCACTCACAAAACCTTCAATGTGCCTCCTGGCTCACACTTGACAAGCACTTCAAATAGATTGATTCTTCTATCTTATTTAACAAGAGGGACAGATGCTAAACCCTGTATCCCCTGCCCCTCCAAAAGACCCATCATAGATTAGAATCAAAGGAACAAACAGAGTTTAAATTAGGCCCTCCCCTCTGCACAGGGTATTTAAAACTAAGTAAAATATGGGTTCATTCCTTCCATGCTTTGCCAAAAGAAAAAACTACTGTTGCTTAGCAACAATTAAAACAATGTACAGCAAAGGAAGGTCCTTTGAAAGGAAGTTAAGCCAATCAGTTTGCTATGGCCACCTAGATGACCTTTGTGACACAAGATCCTGGCTGTGTCCCCTTTTGGCCTCAGGGTATGGCCTAGCTGTTCCCATGATCCATTTTATCTTGACAAAGATGACCTATAATCCCAGAGCAACAGGAACCTACTTCTGGACGATACAAGGCTCCTAAATGCCAAAGCCTTCTTGTGAAATGTTAACCGGCCTATATCTGCCATTCACTACAAAGTTTCAAGCTGGACGGGAACACAGAAGTCACTTTGCCTAAACTCCATTACTCCACTGATAGATGGGGAAACTGAGGTTTGATGAAATGACTCCCCCACAAGAATAGGAGCAGTTAGTGGTACACACTGGCCTGGACACTAGCTCTGATGGCAGACCATGCTCTTCCCACAATCTTGGCAATTTTCCTACCTCTGCTAAGAACTGTTCCCTACCTTAATCTGAGTTTCAGGCAATATAACAATCAGACAAATAGATTATTGACACTCAAACACTACTCATCACTCAATCGTGAAAAATGCCACTCTTATTTGAGGTCCCTTTCAAAGCTGCTGGGGGGTTTCAAGACCAATTACAAAGAGCTTGCATGACATGTAAAACCCTTTTTTCTCTCTCAACAAAACCAGCCTACCAAATCCACAAGCCCCTACTGTAGTGGGGGCTACTAGAGTGCAAGCACTCTGGGTCTGGGGAGAAAGGGGGTCCAATAAAAATTAAAAGGCCACAGCCTGATACTCAAGTTCATGGCCATCCTTAGAGCACAAAAGTGACCGGTCATAGCTAAGCAACATACTCTTCTCCATCCTGTCAGCATAATACTGACCCTGTCACTATTTTAATTAGGGTACATGTTGGGGAAGCAGAGATGTTCAGCCAACATCTTACTCTAGAAACGGGTTATGGTGCATTAGGCCAGACCCATATTCAGAGCAGAAACACAGCTCGCTATGTTACCTGAGCCCACTGTGTATCCCACAGCTTGTCTTGGAAAGGAAGAATAAGTCAAAGGACTATCTTCTTACTCAGCATCCTTCCTCATTTAAACCATCCCAAATTAAAGCTAGGAAGAGCTTCAGCAGATAGCAGAAAAGTGATACCTTGGCCCATTCTCCTTTAGAGACTGTGGAAGTAAAGGGCCGCAGCTTGAAAGCACCTTTGGGCCATGCGTGGAAAAGGGTCCACGGGGGAGCAGCACTGGGCCGACCTTCGGCAGAGGACTCTGGCTTGTCTCAAACACTCACAAGTCATGCGGTGCTGGGCCAGCTCCCAACTCTCCTCAACCCAAATGACATCAGGTATAAAATAACCTGGTCTGAGGGGGTGTAGTAAAACTACAGAAGATCGTGCATATGAAAAGTGTTGCCATCTACTTTGTCCCAGCAGGGCAGGTTCCACATTACGTAGGAAGATCTTTCACCTACTTTGCTTCTACTTGCATATAAATAGCTGGCACGAGGAGGATACATTACTCTAAATAAGTTCCTTAAAGATATTAAATGTGGGCTCGGCACCTGTGGCTTAAGCAGCTAAGGTACCAACCACGTACACCTGAGCTGGAGGGTTCGACTCCAACTCCAGGCTGTCAAACAACTATGACAGCTGCAACCAAAAAACAGCCGGGGGGTGGGGTGGGGGGGGTTGTGGTGGCCCCCTGTGGTCCCAGCTACTTGGGAGGCTGAGGCAGGAGACTTGCTTAAGCCCAGGAGTTGGAGGTTGCTGTGAGCTGTGATGCCACCACACTCTACCCAGGGTGACAGCTTGAGGCTCTGTCTCAAAAAAAAAAAAAGATATTAACTGTGGATTGGTATGGACTTCCTGGAGAGTGTCGATAGCTTTCCTCCCCTGTGTATAAATGGCTGGGACACAGGAGGTGCCCAGTAAGTGTCTGTGGGATGAATGATAACAGCTCTCAAGCAGTGACATCTAGCTGACTATGGGCAAGTTCCTCAACTTCTCAGAGCCTCCATTTGTCATCTGCAAAATGGAAACATTAACACCTGTACTCATAGGTACGTTACTCGGATCGAAAGAGATAATTCACACGAAGTGATCTGCACAAGGTTCTCTATTAATTTTTTGCTATTGTAATTCATAATTTGGGTCTATTCCTCCATGAAATGCTAAGACTCCTGAAAGCAAGGAAAACTCACTCATCTTGCCCCACCATCACCAAGGCCAGCAGCAGGTCGAGTCAAGCTTCAAAGCCTAAGGTTAAACACTCATTTTTACAATATTGTCACCTTAGGTTGGATTACTGTGCTTGAAACCAGCATCACTGGGGGAGAGAAAAGGAACACAGGGAGCAGGGAAGATACTTACCTAGAAGACCCACACATTCAGCCTGAAAGTGGATCTCCTGCCCGCTTCATGTAAACCACTTAATGATACAATAATGCTTCCTTCACCTCACCGTTCCCTGCCCAAACTTCTCATCTTAAACTGTAAGTCCCCCTTCAAACTGCCTTTATTCTGAAACTAAGAGGTCCCCTGTAAAGATAAAAGCCATGCACTCTGGCAACACTGATATAGTAATGTGTCCAACATCAAGAATTTGGAGCCATGGCCAGGCGCAGGGGCTCACACTTACAATCCTAGCACTCTGGGAGGCCAAGGTGGGAAGGCTGCTTGAGCTCAGAAGTTCAAGACCAGACTGAGAAAGAGTGAGACTCCATCTCTACTAAAAATAGAAAAACTAGCCAGGCATTGTGGTTGGCGGCTGTAATCCCAGCTACTTGGGAGGCTGAGGCAGGACAATCACCTAAACCCAGGAGTTTGAGGTTGCCGTGAGCTATGACAACACCACAGCACTCTACCCAGGGCACAGAGTCAAACTCTGTATTAAAAGAAAAAAAGAAAAGAAAAGAAAAGAAAAAGATAAGGGAAAAAAAGAATTTGGGGCCAAGACCGTCCTCTTGACATAAATTGAGAAAATTAAGTTTTGAGGGCAAGGATTTGACCATTGTCCCAATTGGGACCATTGTCCCAATCTTTAAAAAGAAGATTACATAATAAATGGCATGGTCAACACTGAAGTTTCTCTCATTTCCCCAAAGCTCCGGGTCCCTCGTTTCTACTCCAACAACCCTGAAGGTTATTTATATTTAAAAGAGCAGAGATTCTGGGATCAAAATGGAGACTGGGTGTTAGTTTCCATCTTTTCTTTATAGAAGATGCCTTTATATTTAGCATCTTGAGGCGGGAAAGGGACGGGTAGAAGTGGGAAGAGGAAAAGATAATGTAGCAAAAGGAATTCATTAACCACAAAGTTTCTATTCCTGGTTTCAATCTGATGTTTGCCTTCCCTATTCTTTCAAGATTATAGGCAAAGCCAACACAAATCAGGAAGAAAAGAGACTCTGCCTCACTCTCCATGGACACCGGGGCTGTAAAATGGTACCACATTGATAAAAGAACTGAAGTAGCTGAATTAGTCTACATCTCAGCTCTTATCACTGAGGGGACAATGACATTGCCCAAGATTCATCAGCCAATCTCTCCTCCCTACAGAGGAATCTAGGAACAGGAAATAAATTCAAAGAAATCACACACACACACAAAATTCTCTTTGGGAGTACACTTTTAACCAGCAGAGAAAATCAAGTGTGTTCAAAGTTTAACTCTTCTACATCTATTATGGGAGAAAGAAAAAAAAAAACAGCTACCAGTCACTAACCAACTACTGTGTACCAAGCACTCTACTGGGCACTTTATCAATATTATCTTGGGGGGGGGGCAGAGTCTTTATTATGTCACCCTCAGTAGAGTACTGTGGCATCACAGCTCACACCAACCTCAAACTCTAGGGCTTCAGCGATTCTCTTGCTTCAGCCTCCCAGTAGCTAGGACTACATGTGCCCACCACAACGCACAGTTATTTTTTGGCTGCAGTTGTCAATATTGTTTAGCAGGTTGGGGCCGGACTCAGACCTGCCAGCCTCAGTGTATGTGGCCAGCACCCTAATCACAGAGCTCCAGGCACCACCCTAATTTTATTATCTTTGAAGGAAAGAATTCTTTTCCCCCATACTACAGGTAAAGAAATAAGCTGAGAAAAACAAACTATGTAATCTATCAAGGTTACTCAGTTTGTATATGGGAGCACAGTGGTCTCAAATCTAGGCCCAGGGGTCCATGTGCAGACCCCTATCCACATTTAGAGCCAAAAATAATAACACTGCATTTTTTTTTACATTTTTTTTTTTTTGAGACGGAGCCTCGAGCTATCCCCCTGGGTAGAGTGCCATGGCATCACAGCTCATAGCAACCTCCAACTCCTGGGCTCAAGCGAGTCTCCGGCCCCACCTCCCAAGTAGCTGGGACCACAGGCACCCGCCACAACCTGGTCATTTTTTGGTTGCAGCCATCATTGTTGTTTGGCGGGCCCGGGCTGGGGATTCGAACCCGCCACCTTAGGTGTAGGTGGCTGGCGCCTTAGCCGATTGAGCCACAGGCGCCGAGCCTTTTTTTACATTTTTAAAGAACTCGTATACTGAGGTCACTAGGAAAGTTTTGAGACAGACCGTGTTGTGGTCCATTATTTCCCTTCCAAGAAACACAGTCAACAGCATCCTGCTTCACCTGTGCAAGTTTCAAGTTGCTCAGCTTATCGATGTCGCTGAGAAGGCTTCATTTGTTTCTGTCTGTGTGGATTTTATGTTTCTTGATTTTGTCTATCTTAAAATTTTTGTAATGACCCACATATAGTTCCTTTCCCTTTTGCCACCATTTACAAGTCCCTGGCTATCTATATAAGAACTGGGAATGAAAAGAATAACTGAGGCTTACTCAGCATTTAACCAAGGACCAGGGTCCCTTTGCATTAAATCCTTTAAACATATTTAATCTTTACCATGACCTTATGAGACAGGGACTATTGCCGTCCCCTATTCTACAGATGAGAAAACCAAGGTTCAGGGAGGTAAATAACTCTGTCCAGAGTCACATAGCTAAGAATTAGTGGAATGTGGATTTGAACCCAGAAAGTCTGATCCAAGCTGATATTATCTGTAACTATAGGACTACAGATGTCAGGAGAAGCTCATAAAATTAAAAACCCATAGTCAGAAGCCACAGGGAATACTGCATAAACAGCTTTTGATTTCCATTTACTTAAGAACAGGTTATGATGGTTCTCAATATAGGATAGAACTTGGCAAGGAAACAACGGAAGTGAGAGCAAACCCAAATGCCTACACTCAACTCTGCTGATTGCTCAGATACAGACTCCATCATCCCATTCGGCTGCTTGCCAGCATCTCACTTTTCCATATGTGTTTGTTAAATTCTAGGGTGCAACAGCTCCGTAAGGAAATGGACCCGAAATGCCTCCAAATTGCCCAACTGCCCTATGCACAATTTCTAAACATCAAAATGACTTCCACTTCAAAATATATTTGGAAAGGCAGCAAGCTCTTCCAAAAGAGATCTTTTTCTTCATTTAAAAAAAAAAAAAAAGGTTTTTTTAAAGTAGCCGCACCACAGTTCAAGGAATGCTTTGGAAAATTTTTTAAAACCTCACTGCCCAAGTTCCATGCTAGAAGAGCAGATCTTTCCAGCACTCCAGCAACTTGCAAAGGCAGATCTGCCTGGGCCCTTCACCTGTTTGCAAGGGCCTCTGGTTTAAGGTGGAAGTAAGAAGTCCTGACCTACATTTTCACAGCCTGCAGCAGAGCTTGTTTTGAACCAGATTTTCCCACCAGTATGAAGCAGTCACAAACTAGAAACCTTTATTTTTAATTTATGGAGAAAAGGAGCCAACAAATCAAGTCACTGTCATGTGATCACCTGTAGAACCAGGCCAGGACATAAAAGGAGTTTGGTTCTTTCCAAATGGCCTCTATCAGATTGTCACTTTCATCTCAAAACAGTCCCTTCAAATCAGCCACCAGATAGACTTTCATAACTCTAGTGCCAGGAAAACATATATCTCTTTCAACTCCCCTTGCTGTGGTCCTATTCATTTTAACATTCTAACCCCGTGTTTAAATAGTCACTGGTTCATCTGCAACAACACAGAAGGAGGAAGACATTATGTTAAATGAAATATGCTAGACACAGCCAGACAAATACCACATGATCTCACTTGTAGGTGGGATCTAAAAAGGGTGAACTCACAGAGGCAGAGTAGAAGGGTAGTCACCAGGGGCTGGGGAGGGGGGATCCAGGAGTTGTTAGTTCAAAAGATACAAAATTTCAGTTACACAGCAGAAATAAGTTCCAGAGAGCTACTGTATCACTTGATGACTGTAGTTAATAACAATGTATCATATACTTGATAATCACCAAAAGTAGATTTTAGGAGTTTTCCCTACCCTCCCCCCAAAATAAGAAGTATGTGAGATAATCAAGGATATGTTAACTCAATGTAGCCATTCCACAATGTATACATACTGCAAAACATCATGTTGGTCACCAAAAATATATACAATATTTGTCAATTTTTAAAAAAGTAAAATTTAAAAATACTTGCATATATTTTAAAAAGAAAAATAGCTGCTACTTAACTTTGCACAATGCATTAAACTCTCTCCCAGGGTCATTACCCAAGGCCTGTGTGTAGAATGGGATAAGAGCTCACACTGGACCCAAGCAATGTGCTTCTGATGCACATTCCTCCACTTGGCCCCAGCTGCAAAAGCTAAGTCTGGATCAGCTCTTCCCCGAGTAATAAAAGTCAGTACTTTATAGCCCAGGCTCTGTTAGCAGTGGTTCTTAACCTTGGCTGCATAAGGAAATCACCTGGGGAGCTTTCAAAAATCCCAGTGCCCAATTACATCAGAATCCCTGGGCATAGAGCTCAGACATCAGTATTTCTGAAACTTCTCCAGGTGATTTCCCCAGGCAGCCAAAGTTGAAAGCAGAGCTCCTATTCCATCCATCGCCAGCCATGTGACCTCAAGTCGAGACATTTAACCTCTGAGAGCATCCATCCCCTCACAGGGTGGAGGGAGGACTCCTTGAGCTCCCACAGGCACAGTACTTAGCACAGTGTCTGGTACAGTCATTCAATCTTATCTCTTTTAATATTCAGAGAGGAGAAGTAACTCTATGAGTAACTGGATTATGATCACTGGATCAAATCATTTATTTCTGCAGCACTCAAAATTCTGCTTAGGAGGGAGACACCGAGGAGAGATATTGAGAAGAAAAAGGTGGCAGAGGCAATAACCATCTCAGGTTCCTATTATTCAGGGTCTTATATCAACCTGTTTTTTTTTTTTTAACAGCATTCCCTGCCCCACCCCCCACCCCATCCTCAGGTGAAAACATTTTCCTGACAATCTCCTGCCAACTCGATGCAGCTTAACACCAAATGTATTCCAAGTGGTTTCTCTCCATCTGGATATGTGCCTTATGTTTTATTCTACTTCTTTAGCTTTTATCCAAAAAAGTTAAACAGTTTCTAAACCACAAAACAATAAGAATTTATAACTCAAATTATATAATACGCAAATGGTAAGATCTGAGCCCCTTGGTACCAAGGGCATTAGTCAAATACTCAACCCAATGGTTCTCACCCCGGCTATATGTAAGAATTACTGAGGGAGACCAAGAAAGGCACTGAACTCAACTTTCAGAGATTAATTTAATTGGTCTGGAGTGGGGCCCTATGCATCTGTTTAATTTAAAAGCTCCCTCACAGATAATTCTAATATGTGGCTAGAGCGCAAAACCTCTAACCACAACAATAAAAAACAAGAATCTTATCATCTAACATACCAACTACATTCTGAATACCTCCTGGAATAAACTAAGCTGCCTTTCAAGGAAGACACAAAATGCAAGAAGCCTAAGGAGACAGCCAACTTTGGTAGGAAAGCTGCACTGTCTCTATCTTTTAGCTCAAAAAGTAAGGGCAATAATGAACTCTCGTTCCAGCTGAAGTATCTAAGAATATCAGCACTCCCAAAGAGACAGTGAGATATGCTGAAATCACATGTTCTCTGTGACTGGATCCATAAATCCTTTTGGAAAGGAAAATGTGCACAAATGTTAAGTCTTTAAACTGAATTAGCACTTACCAACATGTATTATTCAATGGGCAAATAAAGGCCCTAATAAAAGGCACTCCAATCTTGACACTGCATTTATTTATGCATTTTTCAAGAAACTATAAAGCTTAGACTGAAATTGAAGCCTTAAAAAACATGTACGTTATTAAACCTATAATTGCTTACTAACCCACCCCCCCAACACACACATACACACAATAACATACTTCATGAATTTTCAGATGAGTCAAGGTGACAATTCCAGGAAAGCAACCACCTTACCTCTGAATTTCTTAGGTGGATTGTTAAGGTCCCCGGTTTCTGGCTGTACAACACAACGGTCATCAACGAGGCTGCAGAGATGACAAGATAAAAGCTATATCAAGCCAAGGGCCGGAAAATAAACTCCTAAGCACTATGCAAAACTCACGACATCCCAGGGCTCTTCCCGTGCAAAATTTAGATTGTGCCAATATTCTTCTGCCAGGGAGTTATTTATACTAGAGGTTTCCTGTGCATGGGGCTAAACCGAATCCCAAATCCAAGGTTCTGCTTCTGTGATGCCCCTTTCCCTTAACCACATCCATGGTGGTGCTGATATAGGGAGACACAGCAGGGCTCACAGCAGTCAGCAAATGTCAGCTGAGGTGGTGACTTTGTGCCAGGCACTGTGCTAGGTCTAGGAAAGCGAGGACGAATATGAGCCAGGCCTCTGCCCTTAGGGAGCTCAAGACTAGAGCAGAAGCCATAAAAGCAAACTGATAAGGAAAATATAATCTAAGAGGTGTAAGAGAAGGAAGAATAAAACACAGCCAGAAGCGAACTGCACCTGAGGCAGAGGAAGTTACAATAGAACTATTGGGAGAGCTGAAACACAGGTAGGAGGCTAAAGAGGGAAGCATTTCCAGGTGGAGGGAACCTCCAGTATGAATCCATGAAGATATGAAAGGGTTGGGAAGCCTCAAAAGCAGCTAGTGGGGGAAAGTACAAAAAACATTACAAGTAAATAAGTCTAAATTACATAAAGACTCAGTATTTATTTATTTATTTATTTTTTGAGACAGAGCCTCAAGCTATCCCCCTGGGTAGAGTGCCATGGCATCACAGCTCATAGCAACCTCCAACTCCTGGGCTCAAGCGAGTCTCCTGCCTCCGCCTCCCAAGTACCTGGGACCACAGGTGCCCGCCACAACGCCCGGCCATTTTTTGGTTGAAGCCATCATTGTTGTTTGGTGGGCCCGGGCTGGGGATTCGAACCCGCCACCTTAGGTGTAGGTGGCTGGTGCCTTAGCCGATTGAGCCACAGGCGCCCAGCCGTATTATGCTGTTTTTAGGGAGAGCGTATGTCTGCTAGGTCCAGTTAGCTTGTAGTGTTGTCCAAGTCTTCCATTTCTTTATTGATCTTCCATTTGGTTGCTCTATTCGTTATTGTAAGAACTGAATTCATCCATTCCTGAGATACTTTGCTAAGAAGCACATTTTCCAGCCAGCTTGATGAAAGTATTTCAAATTGTATATGAAAACAGTACAATGTACCCCATGTTTGCATTAATGTATACAGCTATCAATTAATTAAAAAAAGAGAACCGAATTCATGATTGAAGTTTCTGACTATTATTGTAGAACTGTCTTTCTCTCCTTTTGATTTTATCAAATTTCTTTTTTTTTTTTTTTTTTTTTGAGACGGAGCCTCAAGCTATCCGCCTGGGTAGAGTGCTATGGCATCACAGCTCATAGCAACCTCCAACTCCTGGGCTCAAGCGAGTCTCCTGTCTCAGCCTCCCAAGTAGCTGGGACCACAGGCGCCCACCACAACGCCCGGCCATTTTTTTGGTTGCAGCCATCATTGTTGTTTGGCGGGCCCAGGCTGGGGATTCGAACCCGCCACCTTAGGTGTACGTGGCTGGCGCTTTAGCGGATTGAGCCACAGGCGCCAAGCCAGATTTTATCAAATTTCATTTATTTAAAGCTCTGTTACAAGGTACATATATGTTTATACCTATTATATTAATTCTTATTAAATTGACTCTTTCATCAATAGGTGATGTCATTCTTTGTATCTTGTAACAGAAAAATTTTTTTAAGACAGAGTCTCACTTTGTTGCCCTTGGTAGAGTGCTGTGGCATCATAGCTCACAGCAACCTCCAACTCTTGGACTCTAGCAATGTTCTTGCCTCAGCCTCCTGAGTAGCTGGGACTATAGGGGCCTGCCACAACATCTGGCTATTTTCTAGAGATGAGGTCTCACTCTGGCTCAGGCTGATCTCAAACCTGTCAGCTCAGGCAATCCAACTGCCTCAGCCTCCCAGAGGGCTAGGATTACAGGCATGAGCCGCCACACCCAGCCTCTCTCTTTGATTTTGTCAAATTTCATTATTTCATGTTCTGTTGCAAGATATATATATATGTTTATAATTATTATATTAATTCTTATTAAATTGATTCTTTTATCAATATGTAATGTAATTCTTTGTGTCTGGTAACAAATTTTTATTAAATTCTATTTTATCTAATATTAGTGATAACCGTCTAAGATCACTGGGTTATAGTTTATGTAGCATATCCTTTCCATTTCTTCACTTTAAACAACTATTAGTATCTTTGGGTTTAGAATTAATAACTTGTAGACAGACTACAAAAGGATCGTGGTGTGTATTTGTGTGTATGTGTTTGCACGCACATGCAAGCATTCTGCCAATCTCTGCCTTTTAATTGGACAGTTTAATTCATTTATATTTAAAGTAACTACCAATAAGAGAGGAATTTTCCTATCATTTTGTAATTATTTTTTAAATATCTTATATATTTTTGTTTCTCGCTTACTTTGTTACTACCTTCTTCTGTATATAGTTGACCATTTTGTAGGTTACAATTTTGATTACCTTATTTCTTTTTCTGTTTTTTTCTTTTTTAAAGATATTTTCTAAGTGTTTACCCCAAGGATTACAATTAATATCTCAATTTTTTTTTGTTTTTTGCAGTTTTTGGCCGGGGCTGGGTTTGAACCTGTCACCTCCAGCATATGATGCTGGTGCCCTACTCCTTTGAGCCACAGGCACCACCCAACTTCTCAAAATTTTAAAAATCTGATTTAAATTAATACCAACATAGCTTCAGTAGAATACAAAATCTTTGCTTCCTTATAGCTGTCCCACTTTTGTTTTTACTGTTATAAATTACATTCTTACATATTGTGTTTCAGTTAACAGATTTATATCTTCTGTTTTATACATTTGCATTTTAAAGGGAAAACAGATGTTACAAACTAAAAATATTACATGACTGACTTTTATATTTACTTATGTTATAATCTTTTTTTTTTTGAGACAGTCTCACTATGTTGCCCTTGGTAGAGTGCTGTGGCATCACAGCTCACAGCAACCTCAAACTCTTGGCCTTAAGAAATTCTCTTGCCTCAGCCTCCAGAGTAGCTGGGACTACAGGTGCTCACCACAACACATGTCTATTTTCTGGTTGCAGTTGTCATTGTTCTTTAGCATGCTGGGCCCGGGCTTGAATCCACTAGTCTGGGTGTGTGTGGCCAGGGCCCTACTCACTGAGCAACAGACACCAAGCCAACCTGTGTTATAATCTTTATCACTATTTGTTATTTCATTGTATCACTTCCAGTATCCTTTCACCTCAGATAGAGAGACTCGCTTGAGCCTTTCTTATAGGGTAAGTCTACTAGGGATGAATTCTCTCAGCTTTTGTTTCTCTGGGAATGTTTGATTTTTTTCTTTTCTTTTTTGAAGGGTAGTTTTACCAGATGTAAAATTCTTGATTGACAGGGTTTTTACTTTTCTGTTTGTTTCTATAAGAACTTTAGGCTAGGCTCGGCACCTGTGGCTCAAGTGGCTAAGGCGCCAGCCACATACACCTAGGGTGGTGGGTTCAAATCCAGCCCAGTCGCCAAACAACAATGACGGCTGCAACCAAAAAAATTGCAGGGCATTGTGGCAGGCACCTGTGGTCCCAGCTACTTGGGAGGCTGAGGCAGGAGACTCGCTTGAGCCCAGGAGTTGGAGGTTGCTGTGA
>CAUYQV010107909.1:0-28399 GCA_963574575.1 Galagoides demidoff
ATGCAAAGAATATTTTCACCTCATTATCATTATTGCTTACCTTTTCTGAACCTTTGCTTCATTTCATAGAGAGCCTGGTTGTCCCCAGAATAATGTTTCATTCAGGCCTTTGCTGAATACACAGGGGCTGTCTGGAAAGTACACAGCTGTGTAATATGAAAAATAGTATTAACAATGGTTGGATACTTTCCAGACTCCCTTGTATATGAAAATATGACAGAGAAATCATTTTTTTTGGTATCTGAATCTTAAAAAATAATAAAAATACAGACTCATTTAACATTTCTTTTAAGGCACTGATAAAGTAAAATTGGTATCTGGGGTTTTTTGTTTATTTTATTTTTTTACTAGGACAAGTGTTTATGGGTTTTTGGCTTTTTTGTTGTTGTTGTTGTTTGTTTTGTTTTGTTTTGACATAGAGTCTCACTCTGAACCCTGGGAATAGTGCTGTTTCATCCTACCTCACAGCAACCTCAAACTTTTGGGCTCAAGGAATTCGCTTGCCTCAACCTCCCAAGTAGGTGGGTACCCGCCCCCTAGAACGAATGTTTAACATCTGGTACCTTTTTTTCCCTTTAGTTATAAATAAATAAACTTCTAGTAACTTTTTTAAAAACTGGTTGATTCAGTTATCTGAAGATCATAATCATGGAGTTGAAACCATGGGGTTTTAAAAAACCACGTAAAAGGTGGAGTTGTGGGGTGGCGCCTGTGGCTCAAATGAGTACGGTACCTGCCCCCTATACCGGAGGTAGGGGGTTGAAACCCAGCCCTGGGCCAAAAACTAAAAAAAAAAGGTGGAGTTGTTTTTTACTGTTGTTTGCTTGCTTGCTTTCCTGATTATCCATCTTGCAAATGCATCTATAGGTTATCAGAAGGATTAAAATAAAAACAAAACCAAAACCACTGGCGAAACTAGTGAAAAACTTTTGTCATAATTTGTGATACAGCCTCTTAGATTAAAGCTTGATGTTTGGAGTTGGAATATAGGTTCTCAGACACAAAGAAGAAAGCGGCAGTCAGAACCTACCAGTGTCTTCCTATTGACTTGCTTGTGACTACAAATTCAGAGATGGCCGGACACGGTGGCTCAAGTCTTAGTCCTGGCAGTCTGGGAGGCTGAGGTAGGAGAATGACTTGCACTCAGAAGTTTGAGACCAGCCTGAGCAAGAGCAAGACTCCCATTTCTACTAAAAGTAGAAAAAAATAGCCGGGCGTCATGGCAGGTACCTGTAGTTGCAACTACTCAGGATGCTGAGGCAGGAGGATCACTTGAGCCCAGGAGTTTGAGGTTGCTGTGGGCTGGACTGGTGCCATGGCACTCTAGCTTGGGGAGACAAAGTCTGTCACAAAAAAAAAAAAAAAAAATTCAATGAGTTGTCACGTATACATCTGCTTTTGTTAGGAACTTCATCCCAATAACCCTATAAAAGCGAATATATCTCAGTTTCTTGGGGTGTTGGTACTGAGGCATCAGGTAAATTTCCCACTTTTAGCATCAGTAGTTAGAAAACAGAGTTGGGATTCAAACACAAGCTGTCTGACTCTAAAACCTGCACTCATAACAATGTCTCACTGAACAGGATGAGTCTCCTTAATTTGGACAAAAACAAAAAGTAGATTTTGTCACTGGTAACAAGCAATTGCTTAGATTTTTTACTGACATAGAATTCTCGGTTTTAATAATCTCTGCAAAGGTAATAGCAGCAGGTTGTGAATTATGTTAACTGAAAATGTCACCAAGAAGAAAAGCTTTTTCAAATCTGTATTTATACATGTTGAAACAATTCATTCAGGAGCCCATTGTAAAGGTGGTAATTTAAATGGAATGCCGAATAAAGGCTGGAGCAGTGTTCTTATATAAAAATTTCTAGAGTAGCTGGGCTAAAGTTAAAAAGTTTTATTTCAACCACTAGCTCTGCTGCTAACACCTGTGTGCTCTGATGATCGTGAATCATCCTTTCTTCTCCTCAACATTTTTGGCTTTTTATGCCGTTATAATATCACAGCACAGGACTAGGCAGGCTCTAAAATCCCTCCCAGCTCTCAAATTTTATGATTTCATAATTATGAATAAATGGTGTTGCCCATCCCCTGAGTTAAACAAGAACAATGGATCATCTCAGGTCTGAAAAACATGACTTTAATCTCATGCAACACCTTGGGCTCAGGGGATCAAGGGAGAGCCAGACCAATCACATTTGGCTGCTTTGCTTATATAGTTTATGACCAGAATTGGTTTGCTTTAGATAACACACTCTTGTGCTGTGCCACTGTTGCTAAGATACAGTTTTGTAAATAAATGTTATTTTAAATATACATCCTGGTGTGAGGAGAAAGAAATGTGGAAAGCAGTTAGCCAAAGGTTTAAGCTGGATCTTTTGAGAGCACTGAGATAAAGCTTTGGATAAATCTTTAAAAGGCCCACTTTTGAGCGCATCCTAAAATTATTTTGCTTTACACTGAAACTGGGTGAGGAGAGGTGCGGCAGAAGGGAAAGGGTAACTAAGTCCAACCTGAATAACTGTGATGAGCCGTTTTGCCATCCTGGTGACACCGACAGTTTCAAAGGACACTGGGATTGTTGCTACAGGGCTCTGCAAGAATTTTTCCCCTTGGCATTTTTGCTACAGTCTTTTCACTTAAAAAAAGAAAAATGGGGAGAATTTGACTGTTATGCGACCGACGGGAGATGACAAAGGGGTCACGTTAGGAATGGCCAGGGAGGACAGCAGGGATTTCCACCTCCGCGTCTGTCCCGGAGGGCAGGGTCCTGCAGGCTGCCTGACAGGGGCCACGCAGCCATGGTCATTGTCCTTTCCCTCGTGCTGGGTGTCACCGTGCTGGAGCCCAGGACAGCCTGTCTGTCTCTGGAGAGAATTCCTCCACCACTCGCTGGAACTGCGAGTCGGTCCCTGCGCTTAAACCTCGGCGACTCTCCCTCCCTCCTCCCCGATTGTGGGCGCCTGCAGGTGGAAGGAGAGGGCAGAGGTCACTTCAGCTTCTGCTTAAAGAAGGGGATCCCGGGCCACCAGTTGTCATCCCGGGAGAAGGGCGGTGGGAGAGGGCCGGGGGAAAGGACCATGGCCCTGCACTCAGATTCTGGCCATCTCGCCTGGCAGCTCGCCTTGCGCCTGTCTGGCTTTGTGACTCTGGCCTGACCCAGCAGTCCACGACTTCGCGCGACTGGTAAGACCGTAGACAGCGTTCTCCTTGTCTGCGGTCCCAGTGAACAGGCGGCACCCCCCGCAGCGCCCCCCTCCTGCTCCCTGGGTCTCCCCCTCATGTCCTCCGCGGCCAGTGCACACCCAGGAAATATAACTTAATTCTCTGACATTCATCCCAAGTCCTGAAGTGTGTGATAAGCTTCCATCAGGGCATTGAAAGTGTCACCCTTATGGCTAGACCTGGTGGGTCTGGGAGACGCTAAGGGTCAAGGGCCTCCGGAGAGAATGCTGGTCACCGAGCAGCAGCTACCACCCAAGAACCCGTCCCCAAACGGCTCTTGTCCTTCCACCCCAGATCACGCCTTCTGTTCTCATTCCCGCTCCATGTCCACGGTCCTCACCAGAATGGAAGGAATCTGCAGGCACAGGCTGGCACCATACGTGTCAGGGCCCCGGCCCCTGCACCCCCGCCCCCCACATCTGGCTGGGCCCCAGCCTGCCCTCTTCGCCTTCTTTCCCTCTCCCCTCACCAGGACCACATGCCCTTTCGCCCTTCTGTTTATCTCCTTTCTCCAGCTTGTGAAAATAAGTGAATAAATATGAGAGAACCGTAAAGAAATTGCCCTGCCAGCAAATGAAAAGTTAACGTGGACGTGCTGACGTTTAGACGGCCTGGTTAAGGTGAGGACGCCAGTCGTGCTCGGCTCCTGCATGTACCCCGGGAGAATGCTGAAGGACAAGTGCGGCTGTGGGACTCGGAGTGTTTCGCAGAAATGGATTAAAAACAAAAGGAAACCAGTGGCCAGAGAAAAATGAGGAAGATACAGCTTGCTAGAAAAGGGACATAAAAAAAAGCAGGCAAACATCATGATGGCAAACTCAGGAGTTTAAACTGAATCATCTTCAAATAATTCTATGATTTTAAAGACTGGGATATGTTATATTTAGCCATTTCTTAGATCTTTTGATAAGCCACACTTTGGGCCTATGCGATTTAGAAAGACAGGGCGTTTGCAGGCGGCCACACCTACAGCTGAGCTGGCGCTCCACAACTATGCAGCCTACTTTTCTGATCTTGAGTTTCCGAGCTCTCTGAACCCCATTTTCCTCATTAGGAAAGTCAAAATGGACTTCACAAATTCTTCTGTGAAGAATGAGCAAAATGAGAGGGCAGACATAGCACAGGGCCTGGCACCTAATGAACCTAAAATAAAGGACAGCCATTTATGGACAATGTAATTAAACTTACTGAGCCCTGTATGTCCCAGGCACCGTCCTACTCACTATATAGATATTGCTTCATGTAATGTTTACATCACCCTCTGAGACAGATATAATTGTTTTCACATTTTTTTTTCAGATGAGACAGTTGAGATAAAGTTAAGCCATTCAAGCAAGGTTACACAGACGGTAGGTGGGAGAACTGGGATTCCTGCCCAGGCAATGGGCTAAAGAACCCAGACTCTCAACTCCTATTCTTTAAATAAATATGATTTCAGGATCTTAGAAATGGAAGTAACTTTAGAAATAGTCCAGTACGACCCATTGTTAACAGGTAAGGAACCTGGGCTTCAGGGACTGGGCAGGAGTCGCTGCTGAGTGACAGTGAGGGGCCAAGTGTCTTATCTCTGTGTCCATGCCCACAGCCCCACGCTGCACCAAGAGACCCTTCCTCACACCACAGACATGCATAGGGTTGTCTAGGCCTTTTTAAGAGTGCAAGAAAAGTTTTCTCAGCCAACTGTGGTGGTTCACACCTATAATCCTAGCACTCTGGGAAGCCAAGGCGGGTGGATCATCTGAGCTCAAGAATTCGAGACCAATCTGAGGAAACCAAGACCCTGTCTGTACTAAAAATAGAAAAAATAGCTAGGTGTTGTGGTGGGCACCTGTAGTCCCAGCTACTCAGGAGGCTGAGGCAGGAGGATCACTTGAGCCCAGGAGTTTGCGGTTGCTGTGAGCTAGGCTGAGGCCGTGATAGTCTAGCATGGGCAACAGAGTGAGACTCTGTCAAAAAAAAAAAAAGAAAAAGAAAAGAAAGAAAGAAAGGTTAACCTATAAAATAATTTAAGCCTGATCTATGGAAATTTTATCTTATCTGCAGTATTAGAATGAAAGAGTCAAGAAGGCAAGAATATGGGCAGTGCCCGTAGCTCAGTGGGTAGAGCACCAGCAACATGCACTGAGGCTGGAGGGTTAGAACCCGACCTGGGGCCAGCTAAAACAACAATGACAATCGCAACAAAAAAAAATAGCTGGGTGAGGCAAGAGAATCCCTTAAGCCCAAGAGTTTGAGGTTGCTGTGAGCTGTGACACCACAGCACTCTACTGAGGGTGACAAAGTGAGACTGTCTCCAGAATTAAAAAAAAAAAAAAGAAAGCAGGAATAGAGAGGAAAGATAGTAAACAGAACTAAAGTTAAATTTGACTAATTTGCCATGTCTTCAAATATGGGAAGTTATGGCCATTGGACTTTCATCCTCAGTCTATCACTTACTAGAACTTCATCTCTGTAAAGAAACAACAGGGAACAGAAGCATTTACATTTTTGGACTCACTTTGCTTATGTGCAATCAGTGATGCACGTTCAGCTCCCTCAGTTATTGCGGGAGGGGCTGTGTCACAACGCTTCTAGAGTCCATTCAAAGAGGAACCCAGCACTGTGCTCACCAAGTAATTTCCTCCTCACAGCTCTCCTGGGGTAGATGCAGCGAGATTCAATTAACTCCTTTGGTTGAAGAGGAAGGTGAGGCTACGAGAAGGGAATGGTGTACATGCCAAGTCCCTTGATACTGTGATGCTAATACTCTCTCAAAGGAAATTTTCACTGATCTTCAACCTCTTTTTCTTTCTCTCAAGTATGGTGGCCTAGGGCCCAGGAATGTACCACAATTTATATTTACATCTGCCTCTTGTACATAGATCCAGATGTAAAATGCACTATAAATTCTACAGCGTTTGTCTCCATCCTATTGTTAATAACCATGGAAAAAGAGTAGAGATGAGATTCGTGCCTTGTAAACACAGATTTGAAGTTGGGTCGTTGGGTCACTGTGGAGCCTGTCACTGCACAGGCTATCAGTTGTCTATGAGTATTCAGAGACTCAGAGGCAAACTCAGAGGCAAGTATTTAATGATTTAATAAGATCTGTGTACCAAGCCAGAGGTAAGGATTAACAGGAACGTTTTCAATCACAACTTTGTTATGTAGGTATACTATAAGGTAAGGTAGACTTAACTCAAATTTCATCCACTGCAGACTTCTGAGCAGCAAGTAATAAAGGAAAGGAAGACAGGTTTGAATAGTATCAGTCTAGCAAACCAGACAAATTCTCATGATCTGAGGATCAAATTTCACAGTAGCCTCCCTTTTCCTCCAGAATACTAAATACTTTTTGATGCAATGGTTACTTAAAAGTAGGTAAATAGTTGCTATCTAGGATAGCTAGTTAATGTCCAAGATTGTTTAGGGTCTTTAAAATTGTTTTTAGTTTGACCCATTCACCACTTAAATCCTTTTCATGACATTTGCATCCTCTAGGGTTATAGGATAAGTTGCTTTAATAAGGACATTGCAAATACTTAAAGCATTTCATTATGTTCACAGGTACTATAGGTCAAGTGAGATATCTACAGCCTCAGCTGGGAGGCTGGAGCTTGAATGTCTGGAGGTGATTGAAATGCTGAGGGCAGTCTGGAGACGTCTCCACTAGCACGAACCAGGGGGAAGTCACTTGGCTTCTTCTGGCCAAGCCATGAAGTCATATAGCATCGTTCTGTCATGTTCTTTAGGTAAAGAAGAGACAAAGCCTTCAGAGGGAGGAGACAAATACTCCACCTCTTGATTCCATGATTTTAAAGCTGTCACAAGGTGCTTAAAGGATTACACACTTCCAACGTGAGCATTCCACGCCTGGGTGGGGCTTTGCTACCTTCCACCATGGCTTCTTCAACTGTCACCATTTTTAGGGCAACAGAGAGGAATGTGCACAGTAAGCATTTGGACAATCCCTATCTCAGATCGTCTCAACTCTCATGAGCTTGAACTTAGGTGGCCTCATGTCACCTAAAAGAGCCAAGGAGAACAGTGTGTGGCTTGCAGGTGTGAAGGGACTCATGTGCCCAGATAGAAGCAGGGGTGGGGTGGTGGGATTCTATTAGTCAAAGCAGGAAGAAGAGAAGGGATGCTGGGAGACAGAGCCTCCATCTGCCCCTCCGACTTCCCTCCTCCTCTCAATTCCAACCCTCACACCCTTCTTTCTACTAGCACCATACACTCTCCCTGTCCCCCTTAAAAAAAAAAAACAACTCAAAATGTCATCTGTTTTTTCATGTAGCACAATGTCGGGGTTTCTGAGTAATCGTCCGTCTTCCCCATCAGGCCTGGCTGGGGCTTCTGCTATCTGTCACACTACAAACAAAAATCAGGTGAAATGTGTGGACCGCAGAGCTAACTGAAAAACTCACTCCTGGCTGGTACATGAAAGATAAACAAATTGCTTTTTCAAAATCTACCCTTTTTAAAATTTTTATTATTATTTTACAGTATATCTCACAAAATGACCTGGATTTTTAATATTTATTTTATACTTAAACACGATTTCTTAAACAAGACTATATTTTAGCAATTTAGAATTTGATGAAGTAGAGTCCATTTTGCTTATTCTCTTTTACCTTGTTCAATGATCTCAACAGACGCTACCGTACAGAGCACAAAGGGAAGAGCAGATGGCCTAGAAAGAGGATCAAAGTGAATTCAGCATTCATTCTTACTGTAATTGCCACTTCTTTTGCTTTGAAAAGAGAAAAATTATTCTAGTTTGTTTTTGGAAATTTCCCTACAGACTCAAGGAAACTCAAGTGTGCTCTGATACGGAGATTCTCTTAAAAGAGAAGGAAATTCTCTTATCTTGGCCCACTGCTTCTCCCGTCAACTAATGAGGACCCCTGAAGATCACATGTGGATTAACTGAGTGAGGACCATGTGTTTATAGATTAACTTCTGCAACTCCCACTCACCCCCTGACTCTCTAGGAATGATTCAGAGATTGGCAAATTTATGTTTATTTTTTGGAAGTATTTAAGGGTTTCTCGATTCTTTCTTTCTAAAGTCCTCTTATATTGATTTTAAAATTGAGAAATCAAAATGAGATAGTAACACGTGGATCAGTCAGGTATCTTGGGTAAGGGATAATCCTGTTAACCAGAGTTTGATAAAGTAAAACATTATTTTCATTTCAAAATTTATCACTGAAGAATGTTTAGAGATGTATTAGCAAATCAGGGTTCCCATGTGGAGCCTAATTTTAGTGTCCTTTATGCTAAATCTACCCAGAGGAGTGGGTAGGCCTATCCAGAGCCTGGTCACACAAAACAAAGCACCAAGGTGCTTCACCAAAGGCATTTATCCTAAGGGAAAAAGACTACCAAGAAGCACAGGCCAAGATCTTAAAAGAAGGGTGTTTCTGAACACAGTTATCAGACAGTATTTTTAGTTCTTTCTTCATGAACTCACCTAAATCCCCAGCAAGGAAGTTGCAATAAAAATAGTGGTAAGGGGAAGAGCTTGAAAGCGTGAAGCATATGTTTGGGTTTCAGATACAAGATGCTGCCTGGACATTGGTGAACATTCTGTAAGGGCTGCCTCACAATTGTAAGAGGCCCTGAGACTGAAGAGGTTAGGGATGTTTTCCCACATTGAAATTCAAACCCCATGTGGACATGTGGGAGTTAAACTCAACAAAAAGTAAGCATGGGGTGGGGGCAGGCATGGAGGGTTAAAGTCTTGCCCAACAAGTGCAATGAACACTGTCTGGGTGAGGGGCACATCTACAGTTTTGATTAAACTGTACAAAAGCAATTCATATAACCCAAACATTTGTATTGCCATAATATTATGAAATGAATAATCACTCCAAACTCCTAAATCAATGTAAGAAAATATAAATCAAACTCCAATTTTGCCATAAAAATGGTGTTAATTAATTTTTAAAGTAATGAATATCAAATTATTTAGAGAATTTTCTGATGCCTTTTTTCTTTAGTGTCCTAAGCATGGGCTCATCCTGCTTACTGGGAAATCCAGGCTGGCCGCAGTCACAGTCCTTTTGGAAGGTGCAAGGTGGACATTAGTGTTCTAGCACAGATTATCATCTTGCTCAAAACAAAGCCCCCTGTGCCACTTGAAGGCATTGGCAGAGACAGAAAGCACAACCAAGGCAAGCTGCAGCAGGGAGGGAAGTGTAGCAGGTACCATGGGATGTCAGGTGTACTAGTCTAGCCAGTACATTTGGGAACCTGCATGCAGTCCGTAGGAACTACTCAGGAGAAATGTTTGAGGAGTCTAGGGTTTCTGCAGAGCACTTTACAGAAGAAAGAAACAATGAGTTTTTAATAATACTGTGATTCTATTTTCACCTCCCTGTTGATGGGATCTGGGTTGTGACTGTATAAAAATTGATAAAATATGCAAGTGCCTGTGGCTCAAAGGAGTAGAGCGCTGGCCCCATATGCTGGAGGTGGTGGGTTCAAACCCAGCCCTGGCCAAAAACTGCAAAAAAAAAATTTTTTTTTTTTTTATAAAATATATGTGTGTTGTAGAAGATAAGGTATGTTGCAAATAATGGAGTGTTGGTGATTGAAAGTCTTTTCGTACCATAATCGGAAATCTTTGAGCATTGTGTCATAAATTAGCTTCAATGTATAAAAGGAACGTGGAAGTAATTGCATTTAATGTGCAAAGTACCTTAATGCCTTGAAAGTTAATTTCTCTTATATTCAATTTTCTTTTTTTTTATTTCCTTGCTTATTATTTTTTTTTATTTCTTTGCTTTTTTGTTGTTATTGTTGAGACAGAGTCCCACCCTATGCCCCTGAGCAGAGTGCAGTGGCATCAGCCTGGGGCTGTGGGCACCCTGCTGCCTCAGCCTCCGGAAGCTGCTGGGATTACAGGTGCTTGCTGCGGAGCCAGACTGGGTTTTTCCATTTTTCCAGGAGTCAGGGTCTCATTCTTGCTCAGGCAAGTCTCGGACTCCTGAGCTCAAGCAATTCTCCCTCCTCAGCCTCTCACAGTGCTGGGATTATAGGCGTGAGCCACCACACCAGGCTCTTATACTCAATTTCCAATCATTTTGCTTTTATCCTTCTTATTCGGGGCACCAACAATATTTCTGTTTGTTTTTATTTATTTATTTGGTTGGCAATGTGGCTGAGGCTTTATTTGGGGAAAAGCAATCAAATTGGTTTTAGTTGGGGGGCATGGGGAGGAGGGAGTACCCCAGCCAGTAAACTCCCCCCCCCCATAGGCTGCCGGATGGGGCTGAGCCTCAAGTCCCCTGTTTCCCCTGCTCCCTGGCACAGCTCCCTCCCCACACAGGCTCTGCTGCAGCCCTGTGAGAGGGTGGATCCTAGGGGCCACAGTGGCTGCTCACTATACTCAGACACCAGCTTCCTCTTGCTGGTCTCAATCTTCTTCACAACCACGGTCCTGGAGCGGGTGCAGCTGAAAGAGCTGTAGCCCCTGCCAGAGCCAAAGCTGGGCTGAAAGGAGCTCAGGCGGTAGCTGAGGCCAGGGCTTGTGAGGCCCCGGTAGGCTGAACTCAGGCACCTGAGTAGCCACTGGTGGTCCTCGTGTGTATACTCAAGTTCTGCATCCCCCACTCCAGCCGGCACTCCTTTCCCTCCAGCAGTGTGCGGTGAGTGGCTATCTCCACCTCCAGGGCCAACTTGAAGTTCATCACGTCCTGAACCACGTGCTGCTTGGCCTGACACCGGGCAGCCTCCAGCTGGGCCAGCTTGGCTTGGTATCCTTAATAGCCCGCTCCCCATGCTTCCCAGCATGGGCGACGGTGGCCTCCAGAGAAGCCCTCTGGCCTTTGAGAGCTTCGATCTTAGCCTCACCCAGCTGATGTGCAGTTCACGTCAGAGATCTCCATCTTCGTGCGCCCAGGTCATCCCAGTGCTTTCAACCTGTACCTGTGGGTCCTGGTACTTGGTCTGGTCCACCTCTCAACCTGGGCCCGGCTGATGTTCTGGTTCATGGCGGAGATCTGTCTTTACGCGCCCAGGTCATCTCTGTGCTTCCGGCCTGCACCGGCAGGTCCTCTAATTGGTCTAGTCCACCTGTCAGCCTGGGCCCAGCTGGGTTGGTGATCTCCTGGGAATGGGCGTGAACCTCAGTGATGATGCTGTCTGTGTCCAGGGAGCTGCTGTTGTCCTTAGACGGGACCACAAGACAGGTCGGAGATCTGGGACTGCAGCTCACTGGGCTCCTCTTCATATAGCTGCCTAAGAAGTTGATCTCCTCAGTCAGCCCTTCGGGGAGGGCCTCCGGCTCCACCTTGTTCATGTTTGCTCCATTCACAGCCTTCTTGATGAGGACAAACTCATTCTCCCCCGCTTACACGTGTTGCTCTCCTCCTCATACTTACTATTGAAGTCCTCCACCAGCCCTGCACATTGCTGCCCTCTGCCTCCAGCGTCAGCTTCCCCTGGTTCCGTGTGTCCAGCTGTCCTGCAGGCTGTTGATGCAGCTTTCACACAAGCTGTCTGTGTTGCTGTGAGCCGTCTGCTGCTGCTGCAGGAGTTCCACGTGGTCTCCAGCATCTTGTTCTGCTGCTCCGGGAAGGGCACCTTGTCCATGAAGGAGGCAAGCTTGTTGCTGAGGGTCTTGATCTCCTTCTCCTGGGTGTGCACGGCCTGAATGTTGGGGGCCACCTCCAGGTGGAGCAGGCTCCGCAGGCTCTGGTTCACTGTGATGGCTGTGATGCCCCCCATACCTCCAGACTGGAGTAGCCTCCACCCAGACCCAGGCTGGTACCCAGGCCACTCCAGAAGCTGATGTTGCCCCGCTGGAAGAAGCTCTAGGAGCTGATGCAGGCATGGGCTCACTGCTGTATGAGCAGCTGCTGAAGGCCTGAGGGCACAGGTGAACACCTTGTAGACCTTCTGGGTCATCCTGGTGGACATGGGGGAGACTGGAGTGGAGATGAGAGGGCCAAACCAGACAGAGATTCGAGAAGGAGCAAAAAGCTGCTTCTAGATTCTGTTTATTGTTAGTAACAATTTGAAGACATACTAACATTTCAGATCAGCAAGTATGTATTGAGCACTTACAATGTGTCAGGCAAAATTAATTCATGTGAATCAGAAGTATCACATCAAAAACAGAGAAACAGGGTGGCGCCCGTAGCTCAGTGGGTGGGGTGCTGGGCACATACACTGAGGCTCGAGGGTTCGAATCTAGCCCAGGCCAGCTAAAACAACAATGACAACAACAAAAAAATAGATAGCCGGGCATTGTAGTGGGAGGTTGTTGTCCCAGCTACTTGGGAGGCTGAGGCAAAAGAATCACTTAAGCCCAAGGGTTTAGGTTCTGTGAGCTGTGATGCCATGGCACTGTACCCAGGGTGACAGCCTGAGACTGTCTTAAAAAAAAAAAGAAAAACATTAGGGCCGTGGCTCAAGTAGCTAGGGCACCAGCCACATACACCCAAGGTGGTGGGTTCAAACCCAGCCAGGGCCACCAAACAACAATGATGGCTGCAATCAAAAAATAGTCGGGCATTGTGGTGGGTGCCTGTGGTCCCAGCTACTTGGGAGGCTGAGGCAGGAGACTTGCTTGAACCCAGGAGTTGGAAGTTGCTGTGAGCTGAGATGCCACGGCACTCAGGGGGACAGCTTCAGGCTCCAGTCAAAAAAAAAAAAAAAAAAAAAAGAAAGAAAAACAGAGAAACAGTATTATTTATCTCCTTCTCCCCAAATCTTTATTTGTGTACTTTGCATTAGAGAAAAAAAAAAAAAAAGAACTGTGAAAGAATAATTTAGGAGAAGCGTCACTCCCACTATGTGACGATGTTCAATTGTGGACTGTAAAAGTGACCTAATTATTTTTCTTAGTGTTTTATTTATTTATTTATTCATTTATTTATTTCTTTTCTGAGAGAAAGTCACACTCTGTATCCCTGGGTAGAGTGCCTTGAAGTCACAGCTCATAGCAACCTCAAACTCCTGGGCTTAAGCAATCTTCCTGCCTCAGCTTCCCAAATAGCTGGGACTACAGGCGTTTGCCACTAGGCCCAGCTATTTTTTCCATTTTAGTAGAGGTAGGGGCCTCTCTCTTGCTCGGGCTGGTCTTAGCTTCTGAGCTCAAGCAATCCACCTGCCTTGGCCTCACAGAGTTCCAAGATTAAAGGCATGAGCCATCATGCCCAGCCGCTCCAGATATTTATATGCTTTCTTCTGCATAATCAACCATTCTTTTTTAAAGCTTTTTTTATGTCTATAATTTTCTTGAAATAAGGACTGTGTTGAATATAATATATATATATAAGTGCAAAAAGCAACTTCTCCCATCACTTTCTTTTCTACATACATATATAGTACATATTTGGTAAAGTCATTCCTGACTAAAGATTTACTAAAAATATATATATAAGGTAAAAATGATGAGGTATAATGTGGACAGTATGGAAAGGCAAAAATATAAGAGGACACTGGAGGCATATTTCAATCTATTTCATATGACTTCCTACACAATGCAGAACAATTAGATATATTTTTTGGAGAAAACAGCACACAAACAAAGGAAAAAACCACCATGTAGCACATTTTGCTCCCAGGAAACCACCCACACTTCTCAAATTGGAAATATATCCTTAGGGCATTTTTGCCAGAAATACTTTATCTTTTTCCATGTTCACATGTTCTGAGAAATCTTTCTCTTTTTCCCCTCTACTTTAGAGGCCAGTTTATACTTAGGAGATCTCCTGGCTTAGCCTAATGCATTCTTTGGTTGGCAAAGTACAAACTCAGGATTTATTATCTTTGGTCTCACAGAAAACTGGTCTAAGTGGAGTCAGGGAGTGTTGGTTAAAGATAAGTTCTGCACAGTGGCAGCCTTGGCTGCCAGTTTAAGTCGTCAGGCTGACTGACAAACTTGTCCTAATTCAGACTCCAAACTCCTGGGAAAGACAATACAATGGGCAGGGCGAAGGTCAGCATCCATCTCTAAATCCATCCACTTACAGCCAAGGTTGGAAGGGGAGTGAGAAGCTCGCACAGTGCTCTGGACACCTGGCAGCTGTCAGGGGCGTAACTCTCGGCTGCTTGAACACCTCCAAAGTTATCTGCTACAAGTTCCAATTTGAGCTTATTCATCAGTGGGGTAGAAAAGGATTCAGGAAAAGAAATGATTGAAAGAGATATACTTGGGATGCAGTTAAAAAAAATAGCTGTGGAATTACTCTCAGCTTCAAGGGCACAGTATCGTGGCAATGACAAAACAGAAAACACAGAGGTATCCTGTCTCAGCTACAGACTTACTCTCTACCCCAGCTTTAAGAAAGGGAGACTAGCTTGGATAACACCGGACCTCTCACAAGGCTCCTACAATCTGAAATAGAAAAACGATTGTTTCAGAAAACTGTATTCTTCTACCGTATTTTGCTGTGGTTTCCTGAGCATGATGTAGACACTTGTGTTCACAAAATACCACGATTAGTCTTCTCTATATCCAACCTTTCTCTTATAAGAAGCACTTCATATATTATAAGATGCTACCAAAATATTACATGTTCCCCAAATTATTTATTTTTTACTGAGACAGAGTCTAATTCTGTCACCCTTGGTAGAGTCCCGTGGCATCACAGGTGACAGCAACTTCAAACTCTTGGGCTTAAGTGATTCTCTTGCCTCAGCCTCCCAAGTAGCTGGGACTACAGGTACCCGCCACAACGCTCAGCTATTTTTTTGTTATTGTCATTGTTGTTTAGCAGATCCAGGCTGGGTTCAAACCCACCAGCCCCGGTGATGCATGTGTCTGGCACCCTAACCACCGAGCTAGGGCTGCCACCCAAATGCTTTATTCTTAATGACAGCCCTGTAGTAATAGTAGCACAAATTTAATTTTTGATAAAGATGATTGCTGTATTCTCAGTTGTAATATTGTGTTCTATTTAATAATAAAACTATAAAAAAGAAATAAATTTATTTTTGTCTGATATACACAAGATTATTATAAAATTTTTATGGAAAAGTGTAGCTTAGAATAGCTGATATATTAAGCTTATGTTAAGCTTTACTAAGTAGCCACAGTCATCAAGATGGTATGGTCTTGGTGAAAGAATAGACATCTAGATTAATAGGACAGAATAAAGAACCATTTGATGGACCCACATAATATATCAAATTTATTTTCTAAAAAATTGCATAAGCAATTGTGTAGAGGAAGGATAGTCATTTTTAAAAAGTGCTAAAATAGTGGCACCTCCATAAGCAAAACAAAAACAAAAACATACGTTGACCCAAACTTGACCCTTTATATAAAACGAACTCAAAATAAATCACAGGGGAAAATGTAAAACATAAAACTACACTCGTTTTTGAAAAATTAGGCAAAAACCTTCAAATTCTGGGCAAAGATTTCTTAGACTTCACACCAAAACTCACAATCCATAAAAGGAAAAATTGATATATTGGACCTCATCAATATCAAAAATTTGTGCTTTGCAAAAGCACATCTTAAGAAGATGAAAAGATAGATGACAGATATTTGCAGATTACTTATCTGACAAAGGACTAAAATTCGGAATATATAAATAACTCTGAAAACTCAACAGTAAAATAATAATCCAATTAGAAGGTGGGCAAAAGAGATGAATAGACGGTTCAGTTAAGAAGATACACGCAATTAGGGAAATGCAAACTAAAACCACACTGAGATATTCCTTAAAATGTGTTAAAATGGCTAAAATAAAAAATAGTCACAATGTTACATCCTGGCAAGGGTGTAGAGAAAATAGACCATTCACAAAGCTCTTTCCTTATTATGGCATGAGTAAATTCATTTTAGTCTAGGATGGAAGTGGGGGAGGGAGGAAATTATCTTGAAACTTCCAATTTTTTGTTTTGAAAAGGAACCAAGAAAAACAAATGGAGACTTTGAACCTCAAGGAAGAGATGAATTCATTGAATTCTGGATTAGAAATTGGGGGAAGAGAGGAATGAGTCCCTGAGGCATTGAGGGATTCCTGTGAGTCAGTGCAGTGGGCGTGGAAGAGAGTGAAAGGAGTGAGGTTGGAAAGGACCTGAGGATGTTGAGTCTGAGCTTACTCCAGAGAAATGGGATTCATGTTCAGGGCCTTGATCAGGGGTTGGACACTATGAAATATGTGTTTGTAAAAGACCACTCTGCCTGAAGTTTGGAAATATAATGAATGGAAGAAGGCCAAGAGGGGATGTGGAGATTTTTGCAGTAATCCTAGGAACAAAATGAGGAGACAAAAATAAAATGAGCTAGACTTCTGCACAGTGTTTCAGAACTTAGAGATGTTTAAAGATAATATAACTTAACAACTTTGCTTGTCAATCTACCCCTTTATGGTTAGCACTGAACTGAAAACAAATCCTTTAAAATTTCACTTCTTTTCAGATTTTTGCAGACTGATGTGTTAATCCTTTTGTCCGCCCCTGTTTTTTATTGAATTGTGCTTACACAGCAGGCAGTATTTTAGAACACCATGCTAAAAAAAATAGTATGTGTGCAATATTTTTGAAGCACGTGCATTTCATTTATTACCCTAGGTAATCTTTATATTCCCTTGAACACTTGACTGACAAAGAGGTACATTCCTGAACTATAAAATTAAAAGCATTTGTAAAATTGTCATTTCCTTGTGCTTTTGCTAATGTTCTACTTTGTGAAATATTTTAAGAAACAATTGGTGAACCTCTTTGATAACCTTCTTGTAAGAATGCTATTAGAATTGCTGTTTCTTACAATATGCAATGTTCTTTTTAAGAGGACCTTAAGATTAATTGCTCACTTGTCTCAGTACAATAAATGAATTTCCCTTGAAAACTGGTGGCTTTCATTTTATGAGCCTTAAATCATAAACTAGTTTTCCTGATAGAGACTTTTGGGCCCCTCCTAGTAAATATACAAAAATTATGGAGTACTTAAAATATAGTCAAACTTCCATCGTTGATCACCTCTCTACATTGGCCACCTTCTTAAATTGACTTAATTTTCATAGACTGGACATGGACCACATGTATGTATCTGTACAGTAGTCCCGGTTCCTTATGTTGACCACCTCTGCACATTAACCAGTTTGCTGCAGTCCCTGGGGTGGCCACCTTACAGAGGTTCTACTGTAATTCTGTCTATTAAGGAAGGGAGTTTGAGTCCATTTGGGCAGGGATACCAGAGTTCTGAGTGCTCAGAAAGTAGTATAAAAAGAGGGGAATGGTGTCCATGTAGGTATATAGTTTTGACCCGTGGACTCCCTGGCCTATGAGTGGAGCATGGCTGGGAGAGTTCTAGCTAGGGCAAGACCTGTCGGCAGCCTGGTTCCTGAAATGAGTGCTTCAGCCCTGCAGGACAGCCCATCTGACTGGCATACCAGAGCATGTACCACAGAAACAGGTCGATACCACCAACATTTCTAAAATATGTCTTCAGTGGCTGAGAAAACAGGATCTCTGGGCTAAAATCTACATCCTAGAAAACCATGACAAGATACCATTACTGGGCCAAATCTCGTTAGTGGGAAACAAACTCTTCCTGACAATGTATGAGTTAGATAACCTTCCTAATAGAAACCTGGAGCATTTCCCTTCTTTGTTTATAAACCTGTTATTTGAATCCATTGATCTGGGTATTAGGAAAGTAATCTGGGTGTAAGGCTAGAGCATATGCCCTTTAAGAGATAATTTGAGTTACAGGTCTGGAATGATATTTATAAATCTCATAATAAGGTCAAGTGGATATTAGTTTAAAAGAGTAGGAATATTTAATCTGCTGGATGTGATTGCTGGGCTTTGGGTTCATAAGCTAAGTTCAGTGAGATGAAGAAAAATAGTCCTTTTTGATTGGGGAAGAATGAATAGAAATGATATTCGGTAGGTCCATGTTCCGTAGGTGTTCTTTATAAGAATAGACTGCTTTGGGTAGAGAGTCCTACTCTCCCAGGTGGTTCAGACAAAGCAGGAAAAGGTAAGACCCTGCCTGTGTAAGTTTCCAATAGCTCCAGAAAAGAAAAGTAGGGTCCAGTAAGCCAACCCTTTCAAAAGGTTGAAATTAGAGACTTCTTGGGAATTTCTAGTAAAAGCTACAGACTTTCTCTTGAAAAATATAAATGTTTATATGCACATTCAAGAGGCTTCTGCCTCTCTGGATACTTCCGTGGATTCTAACACTCCAAGGAGTCCAAAGTGAAGCCTCTGATCATCCTTTTTTTTTTTTTTCCACTTTCAGTGCCATCGTGTTAATTCAAGGCAATTAAAAAAAAAATTCTGAGCTGGAGGTCTAGCTATGTTACCCAAGCTGGTCTTGAACTCCTGAACTCCAGTGATCCCTTCATCTCAGCCTCCTGAGTTGCTGGGATTAAGGTAAGCACCACTACACCCAGTTTATAGCCAACTTTATAAAACCCCTGGTTAATATTATCCTCTCCTAATTTCTTCTGTTGTGTCCATACTTTCTAGTGAATATGTAACTATCTAGTTTGGGATCATTAATACTTTTCTCTTTACAACTGAACAAGGGCAAACTCCTCAACCCATTATTCAGATCTTTCTGCAATTTGATCACAGTTTATCTGATCTCCTTCAAAAGCCTGCTTCACTTCTCAGATATATGTAACAGAACTTTCCTATCTCCATGCATTTACTTATTTATTTGTAATGCTTCCTTTCTCTCCCTGCTTGTTGAGCTGATGGATCAATTCACACATCACCTGCCCGTTAAAGTTGCCCTAATACCTTGCCATACCCTCTTGGTATTCCCATAGCATTGAGTTTATGTCTCTCATATCCTCTTTGGCACATGTTTGTTTATATTGCAGTCATTTGTATACAGGATTTACCTCTTTTCAAGGTAGCAAATGATTAGGGTCTGGAATGTATATGTCCTTTTTACCCCCACTTTTGTTTTCAGTAAAATTTTATTGGTATGAATCATGTGCTTGGTCCATGGCACAAAGTTATTAGCAAACTATACATAGTTCTTGCTATCATAAAACATGCAGCTAAACAAACAAAACACAGTCAACAAATTATCAAAGAAATAAGTAATTACGAAGTGTGAAATGCCATAAAAGACAGATTAAGCAAAAAAAATAATGGGAAGGGAACCCACTGAGAATGATCAGAATGAGGGAGGGAAGACGTCCCCAAATAAGGGACATTGAACTGAGAGCCACAGAACAAGAGGGAAGAATATTCCAGAAGGAACAGTGTGAGCAAAAACCCCAAGAGAGAAAAAGAAAATCCTTGGAATGTTCTAGAAACTGAATCAGGACCCAAGTGGCAAAAACATAGGGAGAGAAGGAATTTCCCCAGACGTTGTAGAGATAAGTGGGGGCCAGATTACTAAAGGCTTTGTGGGCCATGATAAGAATTGTGGATTTTATGTGACGTGTGGAGAGCCCAAGAGAGATAAAATTCAATTTGTATGTAAAAGTCCAAGTAGGTTTTTGTGCAGAGAATGAACTGAAGATTCAGGACACACACAGAATCAGGAGAACAGGTTAGAAGGCTAGTGCTCTATTGAAGTAGCAGAAAGATGGTAGCAGCAACAGAAAAAGTGCAAAGTTTTGCATTGAGGTAAAATTAACCACGAATGGGAATGGGTTTGAAGGGGACAAATTAAGGAGAATAACCCAGGATGATTTCTAAGCATCTAGATAATTAGTGATTCATTCCAGTTTTATGGAAGAGAGACTGGCTAGAGGAATTAATAATTCAGTGTCTGACTTTTAAAAAACGTCACTAGAGGATTAGGGCTTCAAGATGACTCTGCTGATGTTCCCTCTCCATATCAGTCAAACTGGTAACCCCCAGCCTGACAAGGGCAGCTGCTGGGGCCTGAGCACAGAAAAGCTGGAGGGTGAAATCCAGGTCCCCTGGGATGCTGTCTGAAAATAGTGGGACAGATTTGTTACTCTCAAAGTTGGACAAAAAAGAACATTCAGAAAATTTTTGGATCAGAAATTCTTGGAGGAGATCACAATGCTAGGGGGAAAGCTCTGAGACACCCCCAAAGCAAGGAGAAATTGCTTCTAAGAGGACCGGGGAGCTACCTGGCTGAGCAAGGGTTGGAGAAGATGAATGGATGTTACATACACAAACTGCAGCGTCTATGATGGCAAGAATCTTGCAATACACATATTCAATTTTGAATAAATAACAGTCTATGATAAATAATGGTTCCTAAAATAGAAAAGACGTATATGGAGCCAGGCAGGGCATGGCATGCCTGTAGTTCCAGCTATTCAAGAGGCTGAGGAAGGAGGATTGCTTAAGCCAGGGAGTTCTGGGCTGCAGTGCACTATGTCAGTCAGGTGTCCCCCTGACCTCTGGGCCAAGGGGAACCACCAGGTTGTCTAAGGAGAAGTGAATTAGCCCAGATTGGAAACTGAGCAGGTTGAAACCCCCATACTGATCAGTAGAGGGATCACCCTGTGAAGAGCCACTGTACTCCAGCCTGGGCAACATAGCCAGATCACATCTCTTAAGATTAAGAAAAAGTAAAAGAAAAGGAAAAGAGAAGATATATAAGGTAAAGGCTGATAAAATCAAGAATACCTAGAGGTACAAGTATAAAATCTCAGTGTCAAATAATGTTAGCAAAACCTTGGCAACCTCCCTGCTATTATCCCCATGTGACAGACACAAATGGAGGCAGAGAGAAAGGTTTTTTTTGTTTGTTTGTTTTTTGAGACAGAGTCTCATTTTGTCGCCCTGGGTAGAGTGCTGTGGCATCACAGCTCACAGCAACCTCCAGCTCATGGGCCTCAGCCTCTCTAGTAGCTAGGACTACAGGCACCCACTACAATGCCTGGCTATTTTTTGTTGCAGTTTGGCTGGGGCCAGGTTTGACCCCACCACCCTTGGTATATGGGACCGGCGCTCTACTCACTGAGCCACAGGCACCACCCCGAGAGAGAAAGATTTTTAAACTCAGACAAACAAAACCAGGGTACAGTTTGTTGACAGTGATAAAGAGGCCCCAGGTTTTTCAGCTGAAACTGTTGTCATTGGAAAGTGAGTCCTTTGATCTTGTTAAGCCTGAGATGCAGCCCCTAAAAAGTGTGGTGTACTGATAAGGTTGCCCTTATCTCTTGCTATGACTATGTCCCCTGAGAAGCCAGATTAATGTTCTTAAGTAAACAGTATGTATTTGATATAGGAATCATGATCCATTTAGGGTTGATTCAATAAAATTAAAAATTTCTTAAATTAGGCTTTTTACCTTCTCAATTAAAAATAAAGTTTAGTCCTAATGATACAAGACACGTGGCACCCCAGCCAGCTCCGTGGAGCTGGGGGCAGTGGGTACACTGGCTGCCTCCGCCTTGGCGGTGTTGGTGCAGTGGCAGCCAGCAGAGGAACCAGTGGGCTGAAGGGTAGGCAGGAGGGCCCGCGCAGGAGGCTTCAGTAGCTGGAGGGGCCAGACAACTGCTGAGGAGACACCTTAGGTTTCCCTCCCCTTACACTTAATGGCTGAACAGGGAACTCTCATTTCCTAGGCCTGGCCAATTTCATGTAAGTTTCCTAGGCCTGGGAATGAAAGAGATTGTAGCCATTCATTTGTGACCTAGACATTTCCCAGACACGCTGTCCCAGATACTTCCAAGACACATCCCGATGTCCCGACACGCTGCATGTCCCAGACACGCTGTCCCAAGCCCAGCTAAATGTAACTACGGAGGGCCCCATACAACTATGTATACCCCTAGACAAAGAGCCCAGAGACAGACAGAGACAGAGCGCTTTTCTCTCCTGACTTGGGTTTTCTCTCCCTGCTGGGAGCTTTGGTGCTTTTGTACTCTTTTCTGTAAATAAATCCTATCTTACCACAGATCTGTGGTCTGTGGATTCATTTGTTTTTTCCTCTATTTACTTTACTTTTTTTTTTTTTTATTAAATCATAGCTGTGTATGTGGATTCATTTATTGAATCACCAAGACTAAGAACCTACTGAAGATGAAATTCTGGTATCACTAATACACAGCATTGAAAAGGAGTCTATCAACATTAACAATCTCTAAATGAACCAACACATACATATTAAGGCTTCTCTTTTGTGGCCTGAGACTAGCATACATAAAAAAAAAAAAAGAAAGAAAGAATACTATCAAGTAAAGTACAATATGAAGCAATGTGAGGGCTTAGGTACCTAAGTGGTATAGAAAATGGCCAAAATTAATGGAAAATATGTTTGCCATTTATTGAATTTATTGTGATGCAGATAATGGAAATGAATCTGCCATAGCTTTCTGATAGTGCTTAACTCAGGTAAAAAAAAATGAAGATATAACAATAGAAGGGAAAGACTAATTGCAGGCTTGGTGCCCGTAGTTCAGTGGTTAGGGAGCCAGCCACGTATACCCAGGCAGGCAGGTTTGAGCCTGGTCCAGGCCTGCTAAACAACAATGGCAACTACAACAAAAAAAAGCTGGGTGTTGTGGTGGGTGCCTGTAGTCCCAGCTACTTGGGAGGCTGAGGCAAGAGAGCCTCTTATGCCCAAGAGTTTGAGTTTGCTGTGAGCTGTGACACCACAGCATTCTACTAAGGGTGACAAAGTGAGACTGTCTTGAAAAAAAAAAGACTAATTGCACAGTAACAATGGCAATTGATCATAATATTGTTAGATCATAAAATAATGTGTGAAAAGTGGGCATTATTTCTACTGAGTAAACTTTAAGAGTTTTTAAAAACTTTTAATTTGGAAACAATTATAGTTTCATAGGACGTTGCCTTTCAACAAGTTTTCTCCAATGTTTACCTTGTTGTAATTATTACAATTTCAGAATTAGAAATTTGACAGTGGTACAATGATGTGTGTGTAAGAGTTTGTCTAAAACCTTAGAAAATTTGCCTTCGATTCTTTGCCTTTCCACCTATGCTTTTGGTTGAAATTTTCACTTTGGGTTACAGATTTAACAGGATAAAGCCTGTTCTTGAATAATGGGCTTACTTCATGCTCCATATTTAGCACTGCTTCAGTTATTTTCAGCATTAGCAAAATTATATCCTCATTTGTTCAACAGCCAGAAATTGATTCTATTTTTATAGGTAAAGTTGCTGCAAAGAAAAAAAGTATTTGAGAAGTCCGTGAAAACATTTTTTTAAAACAATACTTGAGAAGGCACCTACAGAAATAAGAACAGGTGTTTCAAATTCAAATATTTTAAATCTATCATTTTCTTTTCTTCTGGCTGCTCTTTTGATCTTGTCTGCTTTAGAATTGTTTGGAACATTTTCTCTGAACACCCTGGGCTCAGCATAAGTCTGTTAAGCTTATTTTATTATTATTGTTGGTCTCTGGCTCTGGTGGGAAAGGCAACCCTGAGTTCCCATCAAGGCACAGAGAGGGCTACTGACCCTAAGCTCCCTCGGTGGAGTGACAGGGAAGCACTATGCCAGGCTTTGGGGATAGTTCACTTATAGTGTATAATCTCTAAGTAGGTTCACTTATAGACCACCATGATAAAGTGCATATAAAAGTCATGTTTACACTATTCTGTAGTCTACTACATGTGTAATAATAATATGTCTTAAAAAATACTTTATTACTATAAACTGCTAACAAGCATCTGAGCCTTCAATGAGTCATAATTTTTTTGCTGGTGGAGGATCTTGCCTTCATGTTGATGGCTGCTGACTGATCAGGGTGGCAGTTAGTAAAGGATGGGGTTGGCTGTGGAAATTTCTTAAAACATGACAACAGTGAAGTTTGTTACATCAGTTGACTTTTCCTTTCAATAAAAGATCTTCCTATTGCATGTGATGCTGTTTTGGCATTTTACCCATAATAGAACTTTTTCTTTTTTTTGAGACAGTTTCACTATGCAGCCCTTGGTAGAGTACCTGCCACAACGCCCAGCTATTTTTTGGTTGCAGTTGTCATTGTTGTTTAACTGGCCTGAGCTGGGTTTGAACCTGCATGCCTCGGTGCCTGTGGCTGGCACCGTAACCACTGTGCTATGGGCACCAAGCCAGAACTTTTTCTGAAAATTAGAGTCAATCCTTTCAAACCATGCAGCTTTATCAACTAAGCTAATATGATATTTTATAAATCATTTGCTGTCATGTCAAAAATATCCATAGCACCTTCACCAGGAGCAGATCCCATCTCAAGAAGCCACTTTCTCTGCTCAGACATAAGAAGTAAATCCTCTTCCACTCCAGTCTGATCCCGAGATTGCACCAATTCCATCACACCTTCAGGCTCCACTGCCAGTTCCCTCGCTATTTCCCACCCATCTGCAATTCCTTCCACACCTGAAGTCTTGAACCCACCAAAGTTATCCACAAGTGTTTGAATCAACTTCTTCCAAACTCCTGTTACTGTTGATATCTTGACCTCCTCACATGAATCATGAATGTTCTCAATGGCATCTAGAACAGTGAGTCATTTTCAGATGATTTTCAATTTACTTTGCCCAGATCTAAGAGGAATCACTACTTATGGCAGCTACAGCCTCACCAAATGCATTTCTTAAATAAGAAGACTTGAAAGTCAAAATTACTGCTTGATCCATGAGCTGCAGAGTGGATGTTGTGTTAACAGGCATGAAAACAATGTTCATCTCCTGTACATCTCTACCAGAGCTCGTGGGGAAGCAGGTGCACTGTCAATGATCAGTAATATTTTGAAAAGAATCTTTTTTCTTAGCAGTAAGTTTCAACAGCAGGCTTAAAATATTCAGTAAAGCATGGTGTAAATAGACATGCTGTCATCCAGGGTTTTGTTGTTCTATTTATAAAGCATAGACAGAGTCAATTCTAGTCCATTGTATCATTCTAGGCCAGTGCTTTTCAACCTTTTTTTAATCTCATGGTACACATAGTTAAACTTCTGCAGCACACTTAAATTACGTTCATAAAAAAAAAAAGTAAAAAACAGAGCATACTGTGTTTTGAACTTTTTTCAAAAATGATTTAAAGAATTATCTTTAAAATTTTTTGTGGCACACCCAAGATCCTCTCTCACACACACTACTCTAGCCCCTAGGATTTTGGGAACGGTAAATGAGAATTCGCTTCAACTTAATGTCACACTTGCATTAGCTCCTAACGAGAGAATTAGCCTGTGCCAACTTTCAAGTTAGGCATTAACTTCTTACTAGCTGTGTCTCAATCTTAGAGGACATCTTTTTTCAATAGAAGGCTGTTTCACCTACCTTGAAAATCTGTGGCTTAGTGTAGCCACCATCATCAATGATACTAGCCAGATTTTCTAGACAACTTGCTGTAGCTTCTACATCAACACTTACTGCTTCACCTTACACAGTTACATTACGGAGACGTTACCTTTCCCTTAAACCCCATGAACCAAACTCTGCCAGCTTCAAACGCTTCTCCGGCAGCTGCCTCACTTCACTTGGCCTTCAGAATTGAAGAAAGTTAGGTCCTTGTTCTGAAATAGAGAAATGTTGTGCTGGTTTTTTCTTCTATCCAAACACTCAAACTTTCTTCAAGTCAGCAGTAAGGTTGTTTTGTTCTCTTATCATTCACGTACTCACTGGAGCAGCACTTTTAATTTTCTTCCAGAACTTTGCCTTGGCATTCACAGCTTGGCCAACTGTTCTGTGTAAGAGGTTGAGCTGTTGGCCTATCTGAGCTTCCTCACCAAGCTTAATCATATCATTTCTAGCTTTTGATTTGAAATAAGAGATGTGTGATTCCTTTTTTCACTTGAGCACTTAGAGACCATTGCAAGGTTATTATATGGCCTCATTTCATCATTGTGCCTCAGTAAATAGAGAGGCCCAAGGAAAAGAAGAGAGAAGGAGGAGTGGGGAGCAGTCAGAACACACAGGACAATTATCAGTGAAGTTCACAGTCTTATATGGGCGTGAACTTGGGGTACCCCAAACATCCAAGATCACTGGTCGCAGATCACCATAGTAGATAATGGAAATACTGTAAGGTGACAGAGACATAGAGTGAGCCCATGTTGTTGGAAAAATGAGACTCAGCGTTGCCACAATCTTCAATTTATAAAAATTGTAATAACTGTGTAGTGTAATAAAGTGAGTGCCACAAAACAAGGTAATTTTTAATTTTTTTTTTTTGAGACAGAGTCTCACTTTGTCACCCTTAATAGAGTGATGTGGCATCAAGCTTACAGCAGCCTCAAACTCTTGGGCTCAACTGGTCCTCTTGCCTCAGCTTCCCAAGTAGGTGGGACTACAGTGCCTGCCACACTGCCCGGCTAGTTTTTAGAGAGAGAGTCTTGCTCTGGCTCCAGCTGGTCTTGACCTTGTGAGCTCGGGAGATCCTCCCGCCTGGGCCTCCCAGAGTGCTAGGATTACAGGTGTGAGCCACCATGCCCAGGCAGTCTGTGTGTTGTGGAAGGAGCTCTAATTCAACATCAGCGCCAGTTCACATCACACCACTTAGACTTTTTGCCGAGTCTCTGTTTCCTTATCTCTAATAACATAACTTACAAATTCAAGGACTTCTAAGATATTTTAGATTTTTAACACAATAATTTCATGATTTTCCAATTCAGTGGCGTCAGGCAAATGTGGTCCTGTAGCCAGTGTTCCCTAGTGCAGGATGACATCAGCAGAAACGTAATTCCATTCCTTTGAAAGGATATAACTGAGCGCTCAAGGCATCAATGCTAAGCTGGACAATAGAGAAGAGAATCTTTTCAGCTCTGACCATCTGGCTCAGCCATGTCCCCGACCTCTTCACACTCCAGGCTGGGCAGCATTTGCCGGGTTGTGAGCTATGCCAGGACATGAAGAGAAACCGAAATTCCACTTCTCCGTTGCCAAAAATCTAAGATAAATATAGATCTATTTCTAAAGGTAAATGATGTGAGGCGCAATGGGAAATGAGATGCGATGTCAGACTTAGGTTTAAATCCCAGCTCACCTCTTCTCTTACTAGCATGAGTTTATAAGCAGAGAGGTGGATCAGAATCAAAAAAGGACCAGGGTCGGTAAACTGTGGCCAGAATTCAAAGAATAAGTACGGAGCTAGTTTTCTTTCTACTCATATTGAACTGCCTTCTGGATGGAGGTGCTCTCAGACCCAGAGGTGTGATTTCAACTCAGAGAGAAGTCAGAGGAAAAATGGCACCAGGGGACTTGAGAGACTCAGAGTTGCCACAGACTCGTCCTGTGTGTTCTGACGGCTCCCCACTCCTCCTTCTCTCTTCCTTTCCTCGGGCCTCTCTATTCTCTGAGGCACGATGATGAAATTAGGCCATGTAATAACCTTGTGATGGTCTTTAAGTGCTCAAGTGAAAAGAGGAATCACACATGTCTTACTTTAAAGTAAGACAAAAAGCTGGAAAAGATTCAGCTTAGTGAGGCAACTGATAGCTTTCCCATCTAAAAAGTGAAATGAAGTGAGAGTAGGTTGACCTCAGAGCAATGAATACAAGACGGGAGCACAAATGAGTGTCAGAATCACAGACTCGCAGATGTGGGGAAAGACGGTGATGGGGTCCTGGGTCTCCCACAACATCCTGACCAGTGGCTGGCTCCTCTCTGAGTCAATATGCCCATGGGTGGATAAATCCTATCTCCCAGAACAATTTTTTTAATTTCTGCCTTCCTAATTGCATTGTTTTCTACAGACTGTCGTTATTATTATTATTACATTACATTTTCATTGTGTAATGTTCTGAATGGGGAGTAAAAAAGAGAGAATAGAAAAAGACACAATAGCAGCTCTTGCTGAAATTTGGTCTAATGCTTTGACAATATTATAGTTTCATGGGTTTCACATTCAGGAATAATTGAACTCTGGCATCCCTGAATCGCCATAGATAAACAATTTGCTATGAACATTTCCTTTGGACTCAGTTTGAATTTTATCACTTTAGAAATAACTTTTTTATATGTCTCCAAAGTTCACATTGGGGTTCACTAAGTTTTGGGGGAAAGTTAGAACAAGTGGTTTCTTTTTTATATCTCTTTCAAATACATAGTTTGATGTTTGCTCCCAGCACTCTTTAAAGTGTGAAATTGTTCTCACAGCTCTGGTAATGCTTCTTAAGTTTCTTATTAAAAACAAAGCACAGAAATATACTGCATGGGAAAAACTAACTTTAATAAAAATAGCCGGCTCGGCGCCTGTGGCTCAATCGGCTAAGGCGCCAGCCACGTACACCTAAGGTGGCAGGTTCAAATCCCCAGCCCGGACCGGCCAAACAACAATGATGGCTGCAACCAAAAAATGGCCGGGCGTTGTGGCGGGCGCCT